>CAJHQP010003551.1:0-66028 GCA_905132765.1 Moricandia arvensis
ACATAAACCTAAGTTTTAGGTGTCCCATTTTTCAATTGCCCCAATAAAAAATCGGTTACTCGATGTGGACTCCATTTTTTAGTTATTTAACTAGTTGAATTAATTCAACTCAAATGAATCCACATCCTCATTTTCTCATTTTTCACATCACCAATGTAGACATTCAGCAAATAAATTTATTCAACTACCCCATTGCATAATCTAACTAATTAGATGTTATATATGACAAAGAAAAGAGGGAAAGACTATCTTTGTAAGCTTGTAACTTTATATTCACATAATTTATTTAGTACTGACTTGCCTATTCGAACCTGCCATACAATAATCACACCAACTCCATCACATCGTTTGGAGCAACCAGTAACCAGAGAATCTTTTATATTTCTTCTTTTCTTTCATGAGTTAATATGTTCCACATCAGCACAAGACATGGCTAAGAAAAAAAGTGTATTTATTATATTGGTTAGTTATTTGGAGAAAACAAATACATTGGTTAGTTATTTTAGTTGGTTATATAAATTTCAAAATTTAAAACATATCCACAATCAGTGGAGAGTAGTCAACACAAATACGAGACAACTCCATCAAAAGTAGGACTGCGTAGACACATGACTGTTTCAATCTTCTTTTTCGATTACTTTTCCTTTTTTCTATTCCAATGTTTTCTTCAAATCTCCCATTATTTTCTGTTCTCGCACGGTCACATGCTTTCTTTTACCTATTTTGGAGAGTAAGTTTCTTTATTTAACCACAATCGATGCATCGACCAAAGTGAAAAAGTCATGGCTTTGGTCAAACATTGACTGGCTCTAACAACTTGACCCAAAAAGAAGTGACCCATTTTTACATAACATTCCAAGCTAGTAAATGTATTTGTATGATTATAATTTATAAGGGTGCTTGTGTTCATAAGAAAAATAAAAGAGAAAACATAAATTATATTAATATCAAAGATCAACACATCTGCACTTGTTCCTACACTTTTAACCTCCTAATAAAAGATTCCTTAAAACAGAGAATCATTACAAGGGTTGGTTCTAAGAGCAGTAAAGCCAGAGGTTGTATTCTCCTTAAATTTTACCCCATAAAGAAGTAAAATCATAAAGAGAGTAAATCAAGGACTAAAGATAGTTATAACTTAATTGGTGGCTTTAATTGCCTTTTCTATACTAATTGCCACTTAAGGCCACAATCAGCAACGAGAACCCTTACGGCAATTCAGTGCACCAGAACCCACCGTCAACGGTCCAACAAGAGAAGACGGTCTAGCACCAAGACTCGAGGCCTTGGCATAGCTAGACGATGCAGCACCACCAGACGGCGTAAAAAACGCACCGTTTAACAACAAATCACCAGATGATCTCCAATTCCACCTCTTCCACTCACTCTCTGGTGCATCCTCATGCTTAGTCACTTCTTTGCTGAATCTGATGTTGGGAGCCACAAATCTATTCCCTTGACTATGATAGTAGGATTAGCACTTCCTCCAATCGCATACATCTCCCAATGTGTATAGTCATTGTTCACCACATGGAAGTACCCATGTCTACACCTACATTAAGTCTCACATTAACAAACTCAAAAAAAAAATCAAATCTTTTTTTTTATTTTTTTACCTTGGCATTCTTTGAACAAGCCCTTCACCAAAATGGTTAAAAGCAATAGTAATCTGCATGTTCTTGTCACGAGCATAAGTATCACTATGACCAAGCAACATAACCTTATCATGATGCGTCATGTAATTATTAGACAAAGTAATCGCCGTCGAGCCCATTATCGCATCAATAAGCCCATCTTCACAGTTAGACAACGAACAATGATCAACCCAAACATGACTCCCTCCAAAGATAGACACACCATCACCATCCGACACAGTTCTCCACCCGTAATGCCGTGGGGAGCTCCGCACCATAGCGTTCCCGCCTTGCTTGCAGTCATGTATATGAACCCCGTGGATGATTATGTTCGTCACGTACTGGATCGTTATACAAGGCCCACCAGCGATGTGTACGGAGGCGCCACGACCGTCTATGGTCTTGAAAGAGTTCATGATGAGTTCCTCTTTGAGACGAATGGTCATGTCTCGTTGGAAGATGATCCAGAGAGGCTCGTCTTGTACCACGGCGTGTCTTAAAGTTCCGGGCTTGGGGGTTACTGGGTCGTCGTTGCCTGAGTCTGTGACGACGTAGATGCGGCCGTCTCGGCCGCCGATGGCGTTTTTGCCGAACCCGATGGCGCAGTCGGCGAGGCGTTGACGGTGGGTTTCCCCAGTGTGGGTCGCAGCGCCAACAGTCGTCGATTGGGTTACCGGTGGTGCATGAGAGGTAGCCTAGCTTCCTCCGTGCTGCAACGGACGCGTTAATGCTCCTGAAACAGAGGAAAAAAACGAGAAAGGTTGAGACTTTATTACATTTTGTGAAAGAAAAGCAGAGAGGTTCTGTAAAGTTTGCTTTTTTATGGTCTCATGTTCATTTTTACTTTGAAAGAGACGATCTTTTTGTAACACTAAGCTGATATTTGGGTTTAAAGTGAAATGTGAAAGAAAGATTCGTACTTGTGAACTTCTTCAACAATAGCTTCTGGGTCTGGAACTGGTGAAGATAAGATCAATGGAGCATAGAGAAGAAAGGATACTATAGAGATAAAGAGCTTCTTCGTCTGCATTTTTCCTCTAACAGTACAGACTAACTCACTCTCTTGGATTAAAGTGAGAGAAGAGGGAAACTAAGGTGGAGGAAAGAAGTTTTGAGTGAGAATAGAGAGAAGATGAAACTTTGGGGGTTTATATAAAACAATGTAAAGGACCTTTTGTTATTGGAGTTTTTGGTTTAGGCCCCACTCTTTTTATTTCTTCTTTAGTAAATAAAAACTTATACAATAATGCCCAGGATGAACCAATAGAATGCTTACACATATTACAATTAAAATCTTCCATAAGCTAAACTGTTGATGTTAAACCAAACACTCCACTCTAATTAGGTAAAAAATGTTGTACTTTTAAAATAAAAGTCCCACTTGATATGTTTACCTGAATAGAAACAATAGGAGGTTGGTTTGGGTAACAATAAGGATCCAAAGGTAGTAACTAGTTACCATTATAGTTGACAACATATACAGAAAAAAATAAACTCGATTTATAGCAGTTTCATTCAAAAAGAAGTTAAACAAACCTTTGAGATGTTATGTAAACCATATAACAGTCTTATTATAACGATGCAGATAGAAACATGTAATAGAAATTAAATGGCCTATAGATTGTGACTTTTCTATTTTCTCATGCTTTTTTTTTTTTTTGCGTTTCATTAAACTTTACATCTTAGGATATACAGTTGCTTATATAAATTACAAAACTAAATGTAATATACATTTGAAAGTGTCCATCTCAGAACCGTTATTCCTGAGAACAAGCATCTAGTTATTCTGAGACCTATCTCTCAACCATATACTATTGCAACATGTTAGGTAAAATGTCAACGAAAAGAGCGAAGATAAACCGACAGAACATGTTAAGTAATCGAGTATAGAACAACAAACAAAATGTATAGAATGAGATGATGAAAACGAAAGCGTGGGGATAAGCCATGTAATTAGTCGAATGATTTCTTCCAAGCACATCCGGTCTTAAAATATTTTAGGCCGGAGACCCAAAAAAATCACAATGGTAAAAAATGGTTAGAGAGAACAAACGGAAGTCGAAACGGTCACTATGTGTTGAATTTACAAAGCCCTTTAACAACTGAGCTACAAAAGATACTACATTTCTCGATCGATCAGCTCAGCGGTTTTATATAATTACCAATCTTTGAACAAACTTCTTATGGTAACTGACCAATCCAAAAAATTTCAAATCTCGATATCAAATATTGGACACGACTATTTTGTAATAGTAACCAACAATTTCTTGTTCCAACTTATTGACTAAAAGATCTTACTTTCTATTTTTTAGCAGTAGTATTTACTAAATCTTAATGCATCTAATAAAATAGAGGCCGACAATATACTTATTGTGAAGAAGGCCAGAAACAGATACTGCGTTCAAGCTAATACTATGATTGATATAGTTTTTAGAGTTATATGATTGCTTTGAATAAATGGTTTTTTCTCTCCGTTTTAAGCTCAGTTGCTGTATGAATTTTCTTCTTCCTCTTTTACTATTGAGTAACTTTTGTTTAAATATTAAACTTTAGAGGCCAATTAGTTATAGGTATTTTCTTTATGATTCGTGTTTGTGAAAATGACTTGAAAACGCCTCTTAATGCACCAGTCACGGCAGGGAAATTAGATACGAATATATGCTGTAAAAGTCAATAGTTAATAGGGACTGATGGTAATGATAGGTTAATGTGAAAAGCATTGGAGAGACGTAAAGTGAAAGTATAAGTGGGACATGTAATGCATCGTGATTTGCAGGTTTTACGGGATTCCTTTCAATTGTTAGGTTGTTTTGGTAGTTTAAGTATGCTAGTCTTTGGACAAATGATACGGTTGGTTTTAAAAATTAAAATGAGAAAATAACGATTGTCACTTTTTGACATAGAAAATAAATACAGTTAATTTTGAAAACTAATATAATCTTGTTAATTTTAAAACCAATATACAAAGATTAAGAAATTTTCTATTTTAAAAAATGTCATTAATATATAGATTACATGTAATTGAACCAATCATAAGTAAATTTATATAATTTGATTATTATATCTAAGAAATGTAAAAGTTACTTAGAAATGTAAAAACTACTTATATTTTTTTTTTAAAATATTCCATAAAACTATTTATAGTATGAAATATAAGGAGTATAATTTTTTTAACAGCAATGAAATACAATAAATATAGTTCTAATTTGTTACCCATAACAAAATGTCATGTTATGAAAAAAAATGTCATGTTATGAACAATTTTTTTTAAAATTTGGAAGTTCATGAACTTAATATGATACTAGATTATCCACACATTCCAATCTAATCCATAACTGATGGAACTCAATGATTTCGTGCCCAACATTTCAAATTTAATAAACAAAAAACCTAGAAAGAATACATTATATACAAAGTTCAAGAATCAAAAATTGAAAGAAATCTTAAATAGTATATATTAAAAGAACAATCAATTTACTTATCGCCGATTAGTTTGTAGTTAAAAGTTCATCTAATTTAATATGTACATTTATTTTGCAAACTAAAGTATTTATTTTACCTTAGCATTTCTTTAATATGTACCAATGTTCACAGCACGAATCAAATAAAAGTGAGTGACCTTATTAAAAATTAATGGAATAGTGGGAATCAATCAAGGAGAGAGGCCCGCTAAACAAAATCTTCATTCTTCACCTTCACTCCACCAACAAGATTTGATCATAAAAATAAATTTGACAACGACAATGAAGAACTGAGTCATCGCAGAACATGGCTCCCAACACTTATTATTGTTTGGAGGGCAAAGCAGACAACACTTACATGCTCTCGACATTATCCTTCTTTCTTTTGTTTAGTCATTTTTGTCCGTAAACCTCGCCGATAATTACACCAGAAAAAAGAAGAAGAAAAAGTTTAACGATAATATGAATACACAAAGTATAAATCTTGTGGCATCCACTCTCAAATATATTACGTGGCACATTCATACTATCTTCTCAAATGTCTGTTTCGTAGTTATGGACCCAAATGATTACTTGTATACAACGGAGTCCAAGTTTGGTGACGTAAAACAACTAATAGACCATTTTTATTGATTGGCTCTTTCTATTATTCACTCTGTTTAGAGTATTTTATAATAAAATTGAATTATATTATAATAATATTCTATTTTATAATGAAAGTAGAATTATAAACAATTTTTCTTTTTGTTGACGCCCATTTTTTTGATAAAGTAGTAGATAGATTATAGATGTTCCGAAATGACATTATGTCCTATATACAAAAGAGTATATCTTCACTTCTTGCTTCCTTAGGGCATCTCCAACCCAATTTCATTTTTTACTTTAAAATGGAGTGAAAGAAAGTATGGAGTAAAAATCACTCCAACCCTACTCCATTTCCATACTCCATAATAGAGATTACTCCATAAATGGAGTAATCTGTTTTTTGTTTGTTCATTACTCCATTATGAAGTGAGAAATAGAGTGGGGTTGAAGTATTTTTACTCCATATTCCATTTTACTTCATTTTGGAGTAAAATATGGAGTTTTACATTGGAGATACTCTTAGCAAGAGTCTGTACGCATACTTTTTGCTCTGGAGATATGAGAGATGCGAAAATCCGAAAACATGTTTTGCAATAAGCGAAATGAGATTAACTCTATTATAGAGTGAAAAATAAAATATTATAAAATATTTTTACTTTAAACTTTATTTCAGATAAAAAATAGAATGGAGCTAAAAATGTACTTGGAAGGTAAACGTTTAACGTTTCATTTTAAAAAGGGCCGAATGAAATTTGTTTTCGTCATTTGATATATGTTGAAATACTTATGTAATTTTAATTTTCTAGACATTTATCATTTTTAGGTCATGTGAATTATAATACAATGCATACAGCGAATTTTATTTTTATTCTAGTTAATATTTCATTACTTGATCAATATTCATTCTCTAAGTAGTATTAAGGGCTTGATTGGTAAAGTATTAACATGAGCATTATGCTCTTTATTATCTAATTAATATTTTTTAGAAAAACATTTATAAGATGTTAATACTCTCCAAATACTCTTTGTTCAATGCTATCATATGATTTTTTTGTAATAAAATTTTCAAAATAATTATATATAATTAATTTATTTTATTTAATAGTACAAAATTATGTTTATAATAAAAAATAAATTTATATTGTTAAAAGTAGAAGTTGTGATTAATATTTCACATTTATAAATAATATAATTTATATAATTACACATATCATTCATTATTTTTAATAACAAAACATAACATAATATATATTATATATTATAAATATAAACATATCTATTGTTTATAAATAAATAAATTATATATTATATATTAATTTTATATATGAATCATTTACTACTGTGACAATAATAATGATAATATATATATATATATAATTAATCAATTTATTTAATAATATAAAAATTATGTATATATCCAAAAATAAATTTTACATTTTTTAACATTTAACATTTCTAAATAATAATATTTCACATTTAAAATAGAGTTTAATTTATGTATTTAAATAAAATTCATTATTTTTATAACAAATATATTATTTTAAAATAAATATATTATATATCAACTTTTATGATAATTTTAAGGTTGTATGCTCCTAATGCTTTACCAATCACTTTTTAAAAAAAATTAATAAGAGCATACAACTTATGCAACATACTACTTATACAACATACTGCTACTGTTTTATCATCAACTGTACCATCGAAGCTTAAGTTAACATACAAAGAGAGCATAAGTCATAAGAATTAAGGAAACAATTTCTGAAAGTCTTAAAGACCCCTACTGGACCGGCTGGGTTAACAGATAGATAGGCTCGCAATCTGGTAATAAATCCAAAATTAAAGCCCATTATTAGTTGATAGATTAGAATGGGAAAATTATCAAAAACTCGCTTTATAGAGTTTTGGTTTTCGGTCCACTTTCTAGCAAGACCCAAACATTTTTTTTTTTTTTTAAGACCCAAACATCGACTCTTCTCTTTTCTTGCTCTTGACCACCTCCCTTCACTGTACTTGGTCACTTCTTTTTGGACGCAAGTTCATCACCTGAGAGATCATTGAGCAAAAACG
Organism: Moricandia arvensis; assembly: GCA_905132765.1. NCBI lineage: Eukaryota > Viridiplantae > Streptophyta > Magnoliopsida > Brassicales > Brassicaceae > Moricandia > Moricandia arvensis. The sequence goes on from CAJHQP010003551.1 coordinate 7,751, forward strand.
AGGGAGGTGGGGGGGAGGAGGGAAACAATGCACACGAAATATATCATTTCAAGTGTACACGAAATGTTGCTAATACTTATCCTGTGTGATATTCAAATAACTTTGTCATCTCAGATACATATTCAAACTGAACATAATATATGTTAATATATTATCCCCCACTTATATTGTTTAATTTGTACATTTAAATCTCCTTGAAAGGTGTTATTAATATTTCGATATTGGATACAATTCAATGAGTCAATGTAGTATTAAAAAGCTGCATTCCATAATATTGTCCATCCGGAATGGGAGCATATCATCTCCCTCTTGAAATGAAGGATAAATTATATTCAAGGAAAAAGGTGTTTGTCTCAAGTCAATAGTACCTTAGACAAATGATATTTTCGTTTATTAAATGTTCGTTCTAAAAATAAAGGTATGCGTTTAAAATAAGTGAATTAAATATAATTGATATATTATGTGGAAGGAACTTTTTCTTTGTTTTAGACTTTAGTCAATGACAGTAAGAACACCTCCAATGGGAATTATAGTTTTGGAGTGTTTCAAAATAAATAAAATATATATATTAATATCAGATTTAATTGTGGAGTTTTTAGTTTTAAAAGAAAAACAACCCAAAGTATTTAACTATGAGATGATCCAATATTTTTTTCCTAGATTTTCTCAATTACATGCCAAAGCTTGGAATAACTTATGAGTTTTGAGTCTTTGAGGTTTGCTTTGCTATAAAGACAGCCATAAACTAGAGAATGTGGACGTAGGACGTTTTTATTATGCATTTAGAGACAATTAATTGTTTGAATCCATGATGCAACCGACACAAAGTTCATGCATTCAATGCATACCAAATAATTGGTGTAGTTGGAGGACGATACATTCCATATTAGTGATAAGATAGATGACTACACAAGCTGACAGAAAAAGAAGAAGGAGTACAACAGAGTTAATAACACAAAGAGTTTTGTGGGTGACTGTCAATCCGTGTGGATTCATAATAAGTAGTATGTTAGTTGAGCTGAGCAAACAAAGAACAAAGAGGAAAAAGTTGTTATGTTCCAAGACATTCTTTTATACTATAAAACAGAGGGGTTTTATATAACAACATTGGGAATTCTTTGAAATAAGTTTTCTCGTGAATAAAATATTAAATAAATAGAAAATATTATGGTGTAAAAATAATGCTTTTATGATATTTTGAATAAGTTAAAAAATTTAAAGAATATGCCATGAATTCTGAAAGTTTTTTACAAAATTTGCCTAGTATCTGGAATACGCATTAACTATATTGCATTGAAGACATAAATCATAAAGTAAGATGGAACTAACGATTGTAAGAACGAACTCTACAGATACAAAACCAAATTTTACACCAAAACTCTATTTTTTATATTATTAAATTAGAAATTGTATCATTGTCAAATATATATATATAAGAAATTAAAATTTATTATATAATTATAATACACAAAATATTTGTATTTAAATAATTTTTTTACTATTTTGAAATGTAATGATATTTAAATAATAAAATAAACTAATTCATGATATGTAATATATTAGTTCTATAAACTTATTTTCTATTTTCTGTGTATTTATTTTGATATTAATATTAATTTAACTAATATTTTATTAATAAAATATAAATGAATAGTGTTTAGGGTTGTGAGAATTAACATACCAAATTTGGTGTGATATTATAGCTCTACACAAAAATGACATATTTTTAGAGTTGAATTGAAGAAGTTTTGATGTAAAAATTACATTAAAATGTTGTATGTCATTTATCGTTGAATTGAAAAATGCATTAATCCAAAATTGTATCTAAAAATTTTAAACCATAAAATTTAATTATTTATCTCACCTTCCAAAAAAATAATAATTTGAAATGTTATTAGGAGAAATAGAACTATGCACAATTGCTAAAATAATTAATTAACTATTTATGTTCAGAATTGTCCTGAATATCAATATAGTTTTCAAAGCCAAATGTTGAATTGGTTTGTACTGAAGAAGGGTCATGTCTTATGCCTTAACCTATATGATCATCGATGACAATATCAACAGTTAACTAACAATCTTGAAAGTAAAAGCACTTGTTAAAATATGAAGAAGGAGACATCATGCCACATATTCTCTGTTTTTAATAAATGTCATTTTGACATTTTATACAGATTTAAAAAATAATTAAAATATATTTAAATTGTTATTAGTTACAACTATTTAATAATAGTATTTAAAATAAATAAAATTATTTATAAAATTAATTCTTGTTATTTATTTTAAAATAAAATTAAATAGTAGTATTATAATTTTTGTTGAAATTCGAAAGTGACATTTTTATATGTAACAAAAAAATTAAATAACATTTATTATAAAAAGTAGGAGTAAGATATTAGTATAGTTTTGCGTCTGGGTCAAAAAGACGATTGATGAATTCAGTAAAGATAATAGAATAAAAATTATTGGATTCTGAATTAATTGGAAGAGCACGTGAGTAGGGGGTGCGTAGAGTCAAAAATAAAAAACGTGACAGAGGAGCGGACCACACGAAGTGTAGAGTAGAGTTGTGTTGTGTTCTGTTTAGTTTCGTCACGAAAGCCAAAGAACACTTACAAACTGAAACCGCCGAACGAATCTTAAATGAAGCGAACTCATCAAATACTTAAAAACCTCTTTTATTTTTCTCTTCTCTCTCTCTCTCTCTCTCTCTCTCTCTCTCTCTCTCTCTCTCTCTCTCTCTCTTCTCATTGGTTGGCTCTCTGTCCCAAGACGCCACCTTTCTCTGCAAATATCACTGCCCTCCTCCTACCCCTAACATATGTCTCCCTTCTCTATCCACACATCTCTTTTTATTTATTTATTGTCACCCCTCTCTCACCATTACTCTTATTTACCATTCTGCCACCAACTTCTTCTTCACCATCTTCCAAGAGGGTTTTAGGGTTTTGGATCCTCCACATTGGTACGCTGCTCCGTTCAATACACATTGGTATTCTCCATCTTGACGTTTGGGGTCTTTTGTTTCATAGTTATATTAAACCATTCAAAGTTTTGTTTTTTACATAGCTTATCTGGGTCTCTGTTTTTTGAGCTCTGTGACTGTTTATATTTAATATTTTCACCCATCTGTTTTTTTTTGTTGATACATTTTCATCGTTTAGCTAGCTTCTACTTGATTTTTTTACTTACTAAAATGCTTGTTTGGGTTTAAGCCATTCTTTTGCTCGATCTCGGCTTATTTCACGCTTAAATGTTGTAGAAAAACCACTAATTGTACAGTCATTATCAGGCAAGAGGTGATTTGTTTCTAGTCTTGAAGTTCAGGACAGAGAGTGTGTCTGAGTTTGGTGTTTGCTTTGGAAAATGGGGGAGGTAAGGAGGCATTCGTTAGACGTTCCCATCACAAGAACTCTTGTGGCTCTTAGAAGGGTTCGGTCTCTGAGAGATCCATGTACCAACTCAATGAGCAAGTTTGCTTCTTTGCTCGAAAATGTCAAATGGGAAACTGCTTCCAACAATGGGATCTCACTTCAGTTTGTGAACAATGATGCTTGCAAAGCTGATGATGCTCATGTGGGTTTGGTTCCCTATGAGTCATACTCGATAATGGAGGAGCTAGAGAGTGGCTGTGATCTTCACAAGTTGAGCAACAGGGTGCTTAATGTTGAAGGAGACGCATGCTCGAGGAGTAAGTCGCCGTCTAGTGAAAGATCTTGTGGTGGTTTATCTGTTAAAGGTAGAGAGTTGGCATGTAATGTGCCTTCAGCCCATTACTCCACCAAGTTAGCTAGCTCGGTTGGTGAATATGGTAGCCATGTAGGTAGTCCAATGACCTCAATAAATCATAGTTATGGAGATGAAGATGTTGACTTCGTGAATGAATGTAACCGTGGCTGTGGAATAGCCTCTTGCTGGTCAAGAACACCGAGGTACAGAGGATCAAACCAGTCCTCTGATGTAGAAGAGTATCCTTTACTATCTAGTAACTGTGAGAGTAATGCTGTGACACCGAGGAGTCATGAAACTGTGTCAAGAAGTCTAAGTCAGAAGTTCAGACCAAAGTCTTTTGATGAGTTAGTTGACAAGAAGTTGTAGTGGAAGTGTCTCTTGAGCACCATTTTGAGAGGAAGGATCACTTCTGTTTACCTCTTCCACGGTCCTCGTGGGACTGGTAAAACATCAACCTCTAAGATATTTGCTGCTGCTTTAAACTGCCTTTCACAAGCTGCTCATAGTAGACCATGTGGCTTGTGTAGTGAATGCAACTCATACTTGTCCGGAAGAAGGATGGACGTGAAGGAAATGGATTCAGCTAAACTAAACCGGCCTAGCTACCTCAGGTCTTTTATAAAAATGCTTCTCTTCCTCCTGTTTCATCTAGATTCAAGGTTTTCATCATTGATGAGTGTCAGCTACTGTGTCAAGAAACTTGGGGTACTCTCTTGAACAGTTTGGATAACTTCTCTCAGCATTCAATTTTTATTCTGGTTACATCCGAGTTAGAGAAGCTGCCACGTAACGTGCTCTCAAGGTCTCAGAAGTATCATTTCTCTAAAGTATGTGATGTGGATATATCTAGTAAGCTGGCAAAGATTTGTATGGAAGAAGGTATTGATTTTGATCAAGGTGCAGTTGATTTCATTGCTTCTAAATCTGATGGCTCGCTTCGTGATGCTGAGATAATGCTTGATCAGTTAAGCTTGCTTGGTAAAAGAATAACGACATCTTTGGCCTACAAGCTTGTAAGTTCAACACATCTTTACCATTGTCTTGTGAATATATGATAGGTTAGTATAATGATGAAACTTACTTTCATTATGCAGATTGGAGTTGTTTCTGATGATGAGTTGCTTGATCTGCTTGATCTTGCCTTGTCTTCTGATACTTCAAACACAGTTATAAGGGCGAGGGAGCTTATGAGATCCAAAATAGATCCAATGCAGCTTATTTCACAGCTAGCTAATGTCATTATGGACATCATTGCTGGAAAATCTCAAGAGAATAGTTCAGCAACCAGACTTCGGTTTCTTACAAGGCATACCTGTAAGAAGTAACATGATTAACTTCAAATAACGGCTTCAAGTTAAACATGACCTAACACTTTTATCATATGTTATATTTATCCAGCTGAAGAAGAAATGCAGAAACTGAGTAATGCATTGAAGATACTATCTGATGCTGAGAAACACTTGAGAGCATCCAAAAACCAGACAACTTGGCTCACTGTTGCACTGCTGCAACTTAGCAACACCGACTCATCTTCTTACGCAGCAAATGAAAATGGATTGTGTTTAAGAAGCCAAAGAAGCCAAAGGTCTTTAGTTTGTAATGTATTTTCATTATTTCATGTTTCTTTTTCTTGTTTTCTTGGTTGCTAACTATATAACTGACATTGGTTCTGTTTCTAGACGGTGACCTCTCCAGCACATCATCAGATTGTCCTGGTGATGTCGTTAAACAAACCGAGGAGTGGTCAAGATGTTAACTGTAATGAAACAGTTGAAACTGTGTGGAAAGCTGTGACAGAGTTATGTTGTTCGGATTCACTAAAGAGATTTTTGTGGAAACGAGGGAGGTTAACTTCACTTACTATTGACAAAGGTAACTTATACTTTTTTCTCCAAAGAGACTCTCAAGTTCAAGTGTGGTATGTTATCTTGAAAGCAGATTAAGTAAATGCATATGTTTTTTTTAGGTTCAAGTGTGGCAATAGCGGAGTTAGAATTCTACACACCTCAACATGTAACAAGAGCCGAGAAATCATGGAAAATGATTGCAGAATCATTCCAGTCCGTGTTAGGATGCAATGTTGAGATTCGAATGAATCTTGTGATCTCTGCGTGTTCTCCACCAAAGAGTGCTAAAGCAACATCAAGTCTTTTCTCTGGACTTTTCAGTTGTTCTCGTAGAATGCTACACAAGTCTTATCTTACTACTAGAACCGACTCTGATTACTCACCTGAGAAGCATGCAGTTACAAACTCTCTGAGAAGTTGCCAAGGAAATGTCTTGAGGGCTCGAAGTGTACGTTCTTCAGCCAATGCATCGTCGCGGATGAGCAGTGCAAGTGATCAAGGTGATGCATATTCTGTTATGTGCACTCCACATATCCCTCCGGGTGACAAAAGGTAAAAAGATGGTAATATAGATTTTATTCCAATGTTAAGTTGTTCTTGGATAGCTACTGAAGAATGTGACTTTGTGTAGGCCAGAAGATGACACTGATGTGTTGTGTTGGAGGAGGACTCCCCTAAGCAAGGTAAAACATATATACTAGTTCTAAGAGTTTAGTTTGGTCTGAACTAGAAGGTTAAGGTTTAATGATTCATTGATGTCTTGTAGGGTCAGGGAGAGACACAGAACAATAAGAGCTCAAGGCTTATTGACCGAGTTCTTCCCTGCACTGCAGCTGGTTAAGTGAGCTTGATGACACTCCCATTTTGTGGAACCATTAGTCTTTAGCAAAAAACCATGGAGACCTTGCGTGATGTGTTTCAAGACCATATATTAGATTAGCATATACTAATCAATCGTTAACGGATATGAATCATTTTACCTTCTGATCTTATCCCTTTTATTGCCTGACCTCAAATGCTGATATATTCAATTAGTAAAATCATGTGGCTACAATATTCACATTATGAGGTCTAACTCGAACAAATTTAGCAAACATTCTCTCCACTCAAACTCCAACAAATCAATGCTTTTTAATTTAAAACACATTTAATCATGTACTATTAGTCCTTTTTAATTTCATTATATTCCTAGAAAAAAGAAACAACACATTGTATCCATAACCCTAGTCCACTGCCTTTTGCAAGGGGACACATGTCCGAAACAATCGCCACCGTTGACAGTAACACATGGGGAGAGTTTTTGTGATGAGAGCTTTAGTTCAACTTCCTTTATTCTGTATTTTTTGACATTGATACATACTATGACAGTGGAGAGGTAGTTTCCACACCTCTATTCACTTTCTTGAAAGTGATACGTGTTTCTTGAGATGTCAATAAGATCTTCTCTCTTTGTGTTTCTTGTTATATACTAGGAACCATTCGAGCTTGTTGGTGCAACTGTTTCAGACCCATTAGAAGATTAAAAGAAAGCTGCGGCTTCCATAATTTAAGAATATTTCAGCACTGGTGATGTTGATGTGGCTGCATCTGACCTCATTGAACTTGGTTCAAGTGAATATCATCTTTATTTCATCAAGCGGCTTGTTTCTGTAGCCATGGACAGACATATAAGAGATGTTATCAACCTGAATCATATAAGAGATGGATTTGTCCTGCTGCTTGAGTCAGCTGATGACTTTGTGGTGGATAATAGCCTGATGCTGTCAATGTTCTTGCTTTGTTCCTTGCACGTGCTGTTGTTGATGACATCCTTCCTCCAGCTTTTCTTCCAAGGGCAACCAAGGCACTTCCAGTGACTTCCAAAGGTTACCAGGTTGTCCAAATTGCGGAGAAAAGCTATCTATCAGCTGCACACCATGCTGAACCAGTTGAGAGAAGATGGGGTGGAATGACTCGAACCTCTGTTGAGGAAGTCAAGAAGAATATTGCTGACGTTTTGAAAGAATATATGGAGACTGGAGACAGTTATGAGGCGTGTCGCTACATCAGGGAACGTGGCGTGTCTTTCTTTCACCACGAGGTTGTGAAGAGGGATTTGGTTACTGGCATGGAGAGTTGCATAGCAGAGCCACTTCTGTTGAATCTGCTGAAGGAAGCAGCTTCAGAAAACCTGATAAGCTCTAGTCAGATGGTTAAGGGGTTCTCCAGGTTAAGAGAAGCCTGGATGATCTTGCTCTTGACACTCCTGCTAAAACCAAGTTTGTTTTGATTGTGCCAAAGCCTATCTCAGGTGGTTGGCTTGATGCTTCATTTAGTTATCCCTCTGGTGAAGGAGTCCACCTTAAGCGGTTCAAGGAAGAGGTGGTGAGCATCATTCATGAGTATTTCAACTCCAATGACATACCTGAGCTCATACACAGCCTTTAGGACTTAGGAGCACCAGAGTACAACGCAATATTTCTGAAGAAGCTGGTGACACTTGCTCTAGACAGGAAGAACCGCGAGAAAGAAATGGCATCTCTTCTCTTCACATAGAGATGTACACAACAGAAGATGTTGCAGATGGTTTCGTCATGATCCTTGAGTCTGCAGAAGATACAGCTCTTGACATCCTGGACGCTTCCAACGAACTTGCTCTCTTCTTAGCTAGAGCTGTGATCGATAATCTGTTAGCACCTTTTAACCTCGAAGAGATCTGTAACAAACTACAAGCGGGAGTGAAACAGTGAAGATGGCTTGGTCACTCATCTTTGCACGACATGCAGGAGAGAGGCTTCTCCGTTGCTGGGGAGGTGGAACGGGATGGGCAGTGGAAGACGCAAAGGACAAGATAGTGAACCTCCTAGAGGAGTACGAAAGCTCAGGGATGGTGTCAGAAGCGTTGAAATGCATCCACGAGCTAGCATGCCTTTCTTCAACCACGAGGTGGTGAAGAAGGCGTTGGTCATGGCTATGGAGAAGAAGAATGATAAGATGGTGCTGGATCTTCTCCATGAGAGTTTTGGTGAAGGACTGATAACGATAAACCAGATGACAGTGACTAAAGGGTTCACTAGAGTCGAAGTCTTGACTCAAAGACGGTCTCGAAGATTTTCTTTAGACATACCAAACGCAAAGGAGACGTTTAAACTATGTGGAGCATGCAAAGAAGAATGGTTGGGGTCTCAAGTTTCTTACTCTCTTGAGCATGTGCAGACGTTTTTTTACTTGGGGAACAAGTAACGTTAGGGTTGATTTGTCCACGCAAGTAATGGTTGGGTCTAATATACTTGTTGCCAAGAAAACCCTGGCTGTCTGTTCCTGGGGAATTCAATTGATAAATAAATCAACTAGTCAAACGAGTAGACAGCTTGCCAAAAGAGACAAGAGAACCGACAGGTATTGATCTCGAATATTGTTTTTTAGACCTTAGGAGGATTCTACGGTCTGATTTCCAAGTAGCAATTCTAAAGGGAAGAAGACAGAAACGGAAACATGAGACATGCTCACAAATCGATGACTCGAGAAAGCTTCTGGATCCTGTTTAGCAGGAAATCCCCTTGCTTGATCGTTGCCTGGTAAAGCGCATTCTTTGCATCTGGACGGTTCGTCTCCAATACACCTGCTACCTTGTCTATCTTGCAGTGTAGCTTCCCAGCTGCTATGAACCGTGACAGCTCCCTGGATGCAGCAAAATAAACATTAGATAGTTAGGTTTTAACTTTGTATTGATTATGCTATTTCATCGCTTCTAAAGAAAGAGCAGGTGTGCTTACTGATCAATGAAATCCACCGAAACACCAAAGGCCTTTGCCATCGCATCAACCGTCACGCTCTTGTAAGATTCCAAAAACTGAGAGTACACCACCGTTCTTACTTCCCTCATGTAGAACCGGAAATGTGGGTACAAGTAACGATCAAACTTTATCTGCTCTGCCATTCCAGCTGAGAAAACACACCCACAATGGAGCTATCATAAGAACATAGAGACAGAACAGAGATAAGACAGTTCAGTAGGAGAATCTGGTCACTGCATTGTACTCACCAAATGCTGAGAAAAACGCCTTGTACTGGCACTCGTACAGGGAGTTCAGGAACTCAGAAAGGAATGGAATCTTCCCTAGCACGGTTAAGATTTCAGGTGCATCAACAACCTGTCAAATTAGTTGCAGTTTATCATTCTCTCAACAGAGGAACTTCAAATTTTAGAATACTTGAAGGTAGAGGACTCAGCTATCGAGAAATACCTTCTGCTTAAGCGAAACTCTGTCGAGAGTTATGATGCTCGTCAGGACCGTGTAGAAAATGAAGGTCTCGTAGGGAAAGATCTCATAAGTCGTGAAGGTTGATATAGAATCCAGAAATAAGCTGGCAGCCTTCTTAAAGTTTCTGGTGGACATGCAATACAAGCCTTCATAGACCTTTAACCTGTTCTTCCTCTCCCAGTCACCACCCTCTTCAAACAACCTGGCATGGGAAAACAGAGAGTTTAAGACCCATAAAGGGTGTGTTAAGAAAAGAAAAAGCAGCCAAAGAGCCTAATCAACACTTACTTTTTTGCTTTGTCAATGCTCTTGGATACGAGATCGAAGTCCATGTAGAAAAAGGCAAGCTGCAGAGTATAGAACACCAAATCCATTTTTTGCCCAACAGCAACGGTTTTTCCTTCAGTGAGTTTCAGTTGCTCTAGCGCTTTCTCCTAAATTTCATAAAGCAAAATCCAGTTGCCAAAGGAAGTACTGTTAAGTGGACAATGAATAACATTGACATGTTCACGTACCTTATCACTAATCCTGATGAAATACAAGGCCTTGGCAAGATGAGCCTCACGGACTTCACTTTCACCCAAATTTTCTTCTGCATCTGCAATCCTAAACCAAGGAGGACAAAAGGAGTAACAGAACATGAACACCATATACACGTAAGATAGGAGGGATTTTATACAAAACTTATTATGTATATTATTAGACTTAGAAAAAGCACAAGATAATGGTTATCTCCAATACAAAAATACTAAGACATCATGCTATGATGGAAAAGCTCCACCCAATCTTAAACTCAGTCCCTCAAAGTCATTACATTAGCCACCCAACACAATAACATTCAATTCAAGACTTAGCTCCTCCCCCCATTCTGCCTCGTTTTCTAAAACTACAACAACTATGTAACATCCAAATCAAGTTCCAATTGATCATAATGCTACGGCTACACCCTCCATCAGTCTAAACCAACATACACACCAAACGAGAAATCGACAAACAAAACTATGACATGATGCTATGATGGAAAATCTCCATTCAATCTTTAACACTCAAGTCACTCACATTACATAAGCTACACAACACAAGTAACATCCAATCCAATCCAAGACCTAACTCCATCCAATCTATCTCGTACACAACTCTGTGACATCCAATTCAAGACCCAATTGATCATAATGCTACAGATACACCCTCCATCAATCTAAACCAACAGACACTAATACAGGAAATCAACTTCAAGGCACTTCCAACTATATCCATCCGCCAAAGTTGTAATCTTTTGCAATGGTAGTCGAAACCCAACCTCTATTAGTCAGAAACTGTCTGTATATGAATCTAAGAATGTGAATACTGAACAACATTCTCCACCAGAATCGTCTGATGAGAAACCAGTAGAAGCTATATATAGAAGGAAACATACTTCTCGTCGAGCTTTTTAAGCTCCTCCACGTTGTTAACTCGCATAGAATCCAACAAGCTCTGATCCAAATCTAGAACCGAAGACTCCGCTAGGGTTTCGTACAATGGAGCCATCCCTACAAAACAAAAACACCAACCCAACATCAGAAACAGAAAACCCAAGAAAGTATCGAGCAATTTAGGAAACCCATGGGAATTGATTAGAGAAAGGAAGATACTTTACCATCGGATTTGATGGAATCCAAAACCTCAGACTTGAGCTGGACTTTCTCAATGTCTTGAACATCGGGATGAGTGAGGAGGAATAGCTTGTGGGCTAAGATAAGGTGAGGCTGCTGAGATCCTTCGGCTCCACCGTCCATGACTGCTTGAGACGGATCTGAGGGAGAGAGACGATGGATTGCTTGAGTAAGGAGGAAGAGCTAACCGGATTCTAAAAAGGCCGATGAGTGGGTTTCGTATTAACTTTTAAACACTTAACTTAAAAACCAATTTTTCTTTTTTTTCTTGGCTATTTCACAAATAAGCCCTTGAAAAAATAAAAAAAACTTATTCCAAAATTGTTAAAATAATGAGAAATAACTATCACTTACATAAACTATAGGGCAAATCTCTAAACCCTAGGTTATGTTATCTCTAAACCCTAACTTTATCTCTAAACGGACAAAAACTATATGTTATGTAACTTTATTTATTCTTAGATTGAACATTAGAGCTTAGTGCATCGAATTCTTATTAAAATTTAGTGTTATTGGTTTGATGATTTAGTAATTCTATACACAACACAAAATTTTGACTTGTTATTGGGAGTTGTAATCTTCACCTTTTAACTCACACACAAGATTTTGAGAATACTATTTAATTATATTTGTTAGAATCATTATATCAATTTATTTTCACATAACTTCACTACATACAACTCTCTTCAATTCTTTCCAAATTTATCAACTTTTAAAATCAACACTATATAAATCTAACTTCCACTAGCACCAAATAAAAAATTGACTAAAACCAATTTAACTAATTCAAACATATCGGTTTGATTGTTATACAATTAACCTAATTTAAATAACACATAAAATTTTCATGTTTATTTGTTCATTCTATAGTCAAACTCTGGTCTTTACAGTAACTTGCAAAGGATAGAAGAAAATAGATTAAACTAATTTATTAATGGTAATCTGTGATTAGATATTAATGCAACCGTAAGTTACATCATTCACAGTAACACATTGTTCGTTTTGTAAAGTTTCTCCAAAAACGAAAACAAAGTGAAGAAAGAAGACAATTATTCCGAAAGAAGCTGAAGCTACACGCATCAAATCTTGAACACAATAAGTGATCTGTTAATGTCATGGAAATAAACTCAGTTCCAAGTTCCAACAAGACATGAAGGTGTGAAACCCTTCTTTCTAAATGCCTTTCTCAAGCATCGCTCTAACTCTCATAGGCAACCCGTAAAGACGAATGAACCCAGCTGCATCAGCTTGGTTGTAAATCTCACTCCCTTCAAACGAAGATATGTCCTGTCTGTACAGACTGTTCGGACTCTTACGCCCTGTCACCGACACAGATCCTTTGTACAGCTTCAGTGTTACGGATCCAGTTGTTTTCTCAGTTAACTTCTCCATGAAAGCGTCCATGGACTCCTTAAGCGGATCAAACCATCTCCCCGCGTAGACCATCTCTGCGTATTTCAGTGCTAATGAGTCTTTCACCTGAATGCTCTCTCTGTCTAACGTGAGGGACTCTAGTTCCTGACAGCTGCGAACAGGATGGTGCCTCCTGGTGTTTCATAAACACCGCGTGATTTCATCCCGACAAGACGGTTCTCCACCATGTCGATCCGGCCAATGCCGTGTTTCCCTCCTATTGTGTTGAGCTCGGAGAGAAGGCTAGCTGGAGAGAGAGCCTTCCCGTTGAGTGCCACTGGAAGTCCAGATTCTATCCCGATCTCGATGCATCTGTTAAAGTACAACAACAGTAGCTGAGCTGTTACAAACTACAATGCCTAAACAAAACAATTTTTTGAATGATTTTTAAATTTAACATCTAAGCACTCCAAAAGTCAGTTTAACATTGGACTTACACGTCAACATACCAAACAAAGCTTTAGAGAAAAGCAAATTACTCAGGCTGATCAGGAGCATCTTCTGGATCTACACTCATCATGTACATATCTTTCTTCGGCTCGTTTGCTGGATCTTCCAATATGTCACCCTTTCAACAGAAAGATGTTCGGTATCAGAGACCAGGATAACATAAGGGAATGTCTATCAACAGTTGAATTTTGTTTTACCTCATGACTAAGGTGCCAGAGGTTCCTGTCCCGGCTGTAAATAGATTTCTTTGTCACGGGGACAGGAACGTTATGCTTCTTGGCATACTCAATAGCGTCTTCTCTGCCTTGGATTTCCCATTCTCTCCATGGTGCCACAACTTTAAGTTCAGGGTTTAACGAAAAGAAGGTGAGCTCAAACCGAACCTGGTCAACCAATCAAAAGAAAAAAAGTATTGTAAGAATCCATAAGTGTGTTAGCAAGACATTCAAGTACTTGCCTGGTCATTTCCTTTGCCAGTACACCCATGTGCAACGGCATCAGCTCCAACCTCTGCTGCTACATCTACCATGGCCTAATCATTTAGAAGTTGTATTAGAGCAATGTTATAATATTTGGGTTCCTTCACAACATGAAATATAAAACCTCTAGAAATGTTTACCTTAGCAATGACAGGTCGAGCCATGGAGGTACCAAGCAAGTATTTTCGTTCATAGATGGCACCAGCTCTAAGACAAGGGAATATGTAATCTTTCACAAACTCCTCTGTGAGATCCTTAACGACAAGCTGAGAAGCACCACTAGCCTTAGCCTTTTGTTCTAAACCCTCCAACTCTTTGATGCCCTTCATATAAAATCATTTACAGTTTGAGAAAACAAAGCGGAATGCTACAAAAAGGAAAAAAATTAGTTGGGAGTAATGTAGAGTACCTGACCAACATCTGCGGTGAAACACACAACTTCACAGCCATAGTTCTCCCTACAGAACAACACTTCCATGTAAGATTAGTGCACATATCTAAACTGATTGTTTCAAAACCATAGGACAATATTAAGTTATTCTTGACAGAGGTGAGAAAGTAAAACATACTTGAGCCATGCACGATGACAGAGGTGTCTAAGGCTCCACTGTAAGCAAGAACCACCTTTTTCAGCTTGCCACGAAGCCCGGCTTCCTTAGAATCAGCAGCAGACACGACAGTTTTCCATCAGCCGGAGGAGAACAGCTCGAATAGCTGTTGCAATATTCAAGAACACAAAAGTGTTAATCGTAATAACATAGAGGTTGCTCAATCTAACACATTAAAAATTTCATTAAAGGAGAGATAAATAAAATGATTTAGAGAAATGGGGCTGATTCACGATGTAATGCTAAACTTCACCTTGATTCTTGCAAGCGCGAGTTCCGGGAACAAGAGGAGTAGTAACAGCATGCCAGAAAGCTGGCTTCTTTTCACAGATAACTGTGATTCAGACAAAAGTAATTAGAGAGAAAGAGTTTGTGTATGGTTTTAGATTCAAGCATATCAATTGTGAAATACCTCTTGAAACAGAGAAAGTGGTCTTAGACAAGCTACATTCTGACCTCTTAAGTACCTACGACATTATATGTAAATATCAATTGACATTTCGAATTATAATCTAAGAGATCAATAAGTCAGACCACATTCGAGACTTTCTCGGATTAAAGGAGACGCTAGAAACGGTAATTGTCAGAAAGCTGGAGAGCTATATAGAGATTGGTACATAGAAAAAACAAAGTTGGAGGGCAAAGAGATAACCATTGAGAGAGCTGCGAAGCGCGAGAGAAGCTGACGAAGAAGAATGCAACGAAGTCGTCGAGATTTCAGCCATTGTCAGAAGATTGTTTCTGGGGATTTTGCTTATTGTCTGCGTTGTATTTGTCTAACAATGGGGTTTGGACTGGGGGGGGGGGGCTCTTCACTCTTGTAAGTGGTCCACGTCTTCTAGGGTTTTGATTCTTTTTCTGAAATCATTTTCTAGTCTTTTTTTGACTCCCTTATGTTTTTCATTTTTCAGTTAAAATATGCTTTTACAAAATAGCTTTTGATATCAGTAAAAAAGAATTGTCACAAAATTAGTTTTCATAAGAAAAATAATTTAAATTAATTTTGTTAAAGAATGTAAATATACGTTTATATCTTTATTGTAGTTAATTTAGATTTAAGGTTTAGAGTTATAAAATGAAATTTGAATGTTAATTTAAAATCTTAAAAATTAAAAAATAAATATTAAAATTTAAAAATATAAATATAAAATTTTAGTCATTCTTTTTTTTTTGAAGTCTATTTTAGTAACAAAGAGTTTTAAAAAAAATTATTTAAAAAAAATTGTCCAAAAGACAAACCATATATGCTTTTTACTTTAAAAGTATTAATTGTCAAATTTTGTTACTCGAGGACTCTTTAGTATATCACTCTTTAGTTGTTCTTTTGGGGTCAAATAATTTAATCTTATAAGAATAAATACTAATTTTCAAAGATTAATGAAGTGTCAGCTTCTATACCAAACATTTTGATCGTAATAGAGATGTTATGCAAAACAAACAAAAACAAAAGAAAAGACTTCCTATTATTATTGCAAGATATATGATACCGCAGTGTTGTATGAAAAAAAAAACGCAGTGTGAGTCCCTCTAAACACTGATTGTGTTTTGCCTATCAGCTGGTGCAACGCATTGCCAGAGGGAACAGTAAACCGGTATATCTGCCGGTTTTAGCCCCAAAGCGGAGATGTTTCGGCCATACTCCTGGAATGAGAGATTATTAACCGATGATGTTACACTTCTTTCTAAATCTAATATCTCCAGATACAGTTACTTATTTAACACAATGAATCATGTGAAGGGTTACCTGAGTATCAAGGAATAACTGCATACACATCTTGTCTGTTTCAGATACGTTATCGTCTGAGACACCTGATGCTGCACCGGCTCGTTTCTGTGCCTTTCGTCGGAATTGCTGAAGCGATGACTCTGTTCTTCTCGCCTGAAACATATTACGACCATCAGTCTTTTACTATACACAAACTACTGATATATCTAAACCAATACTAGATTCAGCCTATATGTGCCTCTGATATTAATACCATTGGGAGGATTAACAAGAGCTTCTCTCTTGATTTTGATTTGATAGTAAAATCTGAGTCTTTAAAGCTCACTCGTGAAATGTACTAATTGATAATCCTCAGTGTTTAAAAGCAGAATACTTACCACGCTGACAACTTCATCAGCTAATTCATAATACCGCCTGGTAATTTCAGTGACAGTTCGAAGCAGTAACTCCTCCTTTGTTTCCTGCGTCAAGTACCTTGTAGCCTTTTCTCCCTCCAAAAAGGCCTATTGATAGACAAGGTGCAATAACCAGACCCTTCAGAATCCATGAGCCAAGTAACTACTAACGTTCATAAAACAGCAACCCCAAAGCTGAACTAATACCTTTACATGACGCAATATGCCAACGACATATGGTGAGTGCCTAACCGGCGGTGGTTTATTAGTCAACCTATATGTTGCTGTTATTCCCTTGACCTGCCTCAGGTCCTATAAAGTAAAAATGAACGCATTTAACACTAACCTATTCAGGTATTAATCAAACCATAGCAACACTGTTCTTGTAGGTTCACAAAGGCCGTCGAACAGATCTTGAAGTACATAACTTATACAATGGACCTAATGTTTCTTAGGGCTTTACCTCAACAGATTTATCAACAATGATTTCGATAATTGTGTTGGTAAGTAAAGTAGGACTTCCTTCAATTTATCTCCACCTTGTAACATGCTCATTCTCACCACATCACGAACTTCACTGGAGCATGAAGATATATAGTGTGATATATGTTCAAGGTAATCGCCACAAACTTCTGAGACTAGATAATTTACATCATGTATAACCTGCAAAGAGGAAATGTGTATATATCCCACATTAGTTTTTATCATTCGTACTCTAAAATTAAGGTAAAAAAAGGACGCAGTTTTTAACCTGTCCCACATAACACAACTTGGGCTGATTCAATAAACACAAAATAGCAGAAAACCCGAATATAAGAGGAGCTGAGAAACAATCCAGATAAGAAGTCACTTACGTATACAAAATCTTCAGCAGAGGCTGAAACTGCCCAGTCACATCCAGGACTCGGACTGGCGTTACCCTTTCTAGTATGCAACGCAGATGACACCCAAATGCAATATCTATATGTTATTGACACAATGTCAAAATGAGAACTGAAACCAAAAAAAAACTAATAAGCATAGATAGTTTGTAATCAAATTTCCAAACCTCGAAAGAAGCTGCAAGGTCAATCGGAGAAATTTATCAGCAGCAGAGAAAACGAGAACATCTTCTTTCCAACATGAACGCAAGCTTTCCAAAAGAGTAGCGCTCTGTCTGAGCATTAAGTTGGGAAAACTCCCTTTATCTGAATCAGAATCCTGAATGAAAACCAGAGAAGAAGAAGTAAGAGCAGAATCCAAGGCTCCAGCTATCTCTTGAAACCTGAAAAATTATGTATTTCGCGTTTGAGAGGCTGAGACGCCATTAATCTAACAGTAAGTCAACCGCCGTTTATGTTATATCTCCAATACCTCAGTGAAAAGTATACTCCCACATTCCATTGCTTCATGAATTCGATACATACTGCTTCAGTTCGAAACTTGGTGACAGCGGACCTTGAGGGACAATAACCTTCATAAAAAGTATATGTTATGATTCTACATAAAATATTCAACTAATGCAATCACCTAGTATCGAATTGAACTTTTGTTATATGACACATGAAGATTCGCTGACACTGCATATAAATAGCCATGAGATAAAGCTCAAAGAAAGATATAGATCAGCTAACCTACCTTCAAGATATGCCAAGAAATCCAAGCTTGCTTTGTAATTTTTCAAGAACTCAGTAGGCCTTCCAGGAGAAAAGGCTCCTGGTTTGACCTTCTGGATTGCCGAAAGAACTTCTTTCAGAATTGAATTTGCCAGAAAATTGAAGACGTGCAAACCCGATTTCTCTGTTTAGAAACAAGATACCAAGCAAAGATTACATAATGTTGAATTGTGATAACGAACAAGAATGCTATTACATAATGTTAGTTGTGTGAAATTCTTCTTAAGAATGTTTAAAAGGAAAACTTCTTTGGCAGGGGAAGATGTAACAATAAAAAAAATGCAAATAGAGATCGACAAGAAATATGATCACAGAGAGTGGAGCAACTTACCGGTTGAAGATATATCTAACAGCATTTTACAGTCCTTCGCAATAAAATGCTTGATCAGTTTGTAATCGTTTTCAAGTTCGTCTGATGTTCCAGTAGAATCTGCTGATGTTTCAAGTGCAATAGTTTTATGTATAAATGGAGCCACAATCGTTGTCCGAAAAATTTCTTCTGCATTCTTGGTGTTATCGATGGCAGCATATGCACGCAAGCAGTTGTAAAGGACGCTTGTGTCGCTGTTGTTTAGCCCGTCAATGAAGCAATGACCCAGGCTAGCATCCAATAACACACTAGCGCTCTGAATCCTCTTCTCCATGTTCTCAACGAAAGGCAGGTTCTGTACTGGCATAAAAGAAAGAAGTAGTGAGTACCAGCCGTGAGACTTTCTATTGTATTCTGAGGCTACCAAGTTTAATGAAATGAACTTTTTGCAGAACACCAAATATTTCACAATATTTTACCAGGTAGCATCTCATGTAACCCTATTTTTTTCTAATTTAATTTGTCAGCAATCTTATTACAGCCAACGAATTCTCCTGGCAGCCCAGCCATTTCTCAAGCCCCATAGGCATAACTAGTTTTGTTCCCCAGGAAACTACTCCTAAATGCAGTATACCCAAACCTCTTCCATAATTATCCATAAGAGACCCAATTTCTTGCCATTCTCTTTACAACTTTGACACTGATAACGGCTAGGACTGAAAAAGCAAAAATTCCTACCATCAATCGTATCAAACTATTCCTATGTTTACACTTTGTACATTAAAGAAACAGAGGTGCATTGCTAAAGTAATCTACATTAAAGGAACAGAGGCGCATCGCTAAAGTAATCTCTATTTTGCGGATTGGCAAAAGAAAAAGAAAGCAAATGCGTGATGGAGACCTGTGCATGAGCCATATAGAACTTGAGCCGATTCATTTCACTAGCTATTCGTTCCAAAAGCATGCTCTGTGTTTCTCTCATGGTTGTACCATCTTGCTGCGTGGAATTTTCAACATTCACAGAGCTCTTTCCCATGGAAACACCATCCTCCTTTTGCCAATCAGAAGGAGCACTCGGTAGAACCTTTATAAGCTTCTCAACCTAAAATCCCCAAATAACAAACACTACATTAATTACTTCAAGCATTCAGATTACATAACCTAGAAATCAAAACAAGCAATGAAGATACATCTTTGCTCAATATAAAAAAAAATCACAAAGGATCACTAACAATAACGAAGAGATCACCAACAAAATCAAGTACCTTAGATACCACATGAAAAGTATCAAGCAACAACTCCAAAATTTCCCTCGCAGCAGCAGCATCGGATCTTTGCTGCAACCCACTCCTTAATGCGAAAAGCACAGCCTCCACAGATCCACGAAACCCAGCGATCTTCTCGCGGATCCCAAGGAGCGGGGCGCGCATGCGGACCACAGCCTCATCGATATCGACGAGCTTAGTGCTCAAACTGACGAAATCAGCGTAGTCTCGGTTGATGAGATCAACGAGCTCGCGGTTGAGGGAAGCGAGGTGTGATCGGAGCTCGGATCGGAGAGTGTCGAAGGGAACGAAGGTGCGGAGCTCAGAGATGTATGACTCGGAGTCGAAGTCAGGGGAGAGGAAGAGGGAAGGTTTGAACCATAGAGGATGGGAGTCGTAAGGATCGGAGAAGAAGTCTGAGGCGGATCTCGGAGCTGACGACGGAGAAGGTAACGGAGCGGCTAGATCTGACATTTTCGATTCGGTGCTTGCTCTGCCCCCGGGAAGCTTGAGTTAGGCCTAGCTTAGTGATCCCGGAGAGGTTGGTTAGGAAGATTATCAAAGCTTAAGGGTAGTAGGGTCTTTCTACCAACCAATTGAACCGGTTGTAATCTCAGGTAAACCCCAAAACCAAAGATTATACACTTAAACAGAGGGGTGTATTCTGCAAAAAATGAATCTAATTATTGATTTTATAATTTGAAAATGTATTCTAAAATTCATTATTATTGAAAATATTTTGGTAAAGCTTTCTATTTAGCCACATAAAAATTTAAATATAATCATAGTAACTTCATAATTCAAACTCATCTAAATAATTTCAAATACATAATTTAGAGTATGTATGGCTGATGTAATAGTACTAGTTGCAGACTTTGTAGATATATGTGGTTCTGATTTTAAGCGTTATTAAAAGACTTGAATGATTAATATAATGGTTAAAAATTATTGTGTTTACGGAATACTTATTGCTCGTTAACTATCAACTATTAAATAATAAATTAATAATATTTATATTTTATATAATTATAAAATACTAAAAATCATATTATTATAATAAATATAAAAATAAAATTATACTATTCAATTTAAAAAATATTGAAAATATTACTTATAGCTAAGAATCGCCCAATGGGCCCAAATTCATAAAGGGGTAGATACGTCCACTTTCAGCCCAAATACAACAGAACTAAATCTAAACCAGTTAATTAATATATCTCCAAATCAAACCGGTTTGGTTAAGTTATATCATCGACGCGGCATTTTAGGTCGAGCCTAAGCAATAAAATACCCGACCATTCGAACTCGGTACCGCTTCCATCCAACTTTCATTCTCCCCGACGATGGCGCCGCATGATCTTCGCCGTCCTTTCAAGCGACGACCTATCTCCGATCAACAGAAACGCAGAGAGCTTTCCCTTCTCCGCCAATCTCAGCATCGCTCCGACGCACAGCAGCGAGCACGAAACCTCGCCTCTTCCGTCATCTCCCTCCAATCACCATCCTCCCCAGATGCTGACGCGGAAATACTATCCGAATCCATGCCCGACGTTGACGACACCGGACACGAATCGGAAGCGAGTAGCTTCGATATTCGTCAAGCGTCGAGTCTGAGAGGACCTGAGGCTCGCAAGTGGTTCGCTAGTCAGCTTATGTTACCTGAGTGGATGATCGACGTGCCTGAGAATTTGAGCAGAGATTGGTACTTATAGCTCTCTTGATTGATTTAGTTTTGTTATTACAAAGGTCATAACTTTTTAGTTAGTTTCATTGTTCCAAAAATCGGTTTTGTCTAGGCCCAATGCTGTCTTGGCCACACAAAGTTCATAACTTTTTGGTTAGTTTCAGTGTTTTCAGAAAATCAGTCTATGCTTTAAAAAAATAGGTGTATTGACCCGGCTAATCAATAATTCTCTATAAAAGGTTTTACAGTCTAGTTAACTTTTTGGTTGGTTTCAGTGTTTTAAAAATCGGTCTAGTGGGTGCGGTATTTTGAATGACTTTTAAAAAGACTGGTGTAGAAACCCGCCTAATCAATAATCCTCTATAAAATGTTTAATTATCGTTTAACAATTTCTTGAACATTGGATTTTTAGGTATGTGCTGGCAAGACCAGCTGGGAAGCGATGTTTTGTAGTGTCAACAGATGGAACAACTGTTAGTAGGCTACGTAACGGATCTGTCTTGCATCATTTTCCTTCTGCTTTACCTGGTGGTGCTAGGAAGAAAGGTGTTTCTGGTCCAGCACAATCATATTCAATACTTGATTGTATATTTCACGAGGTTAACAGATTCTTCCTTTATTGGTTTATGATTATCTCCGTTCATGATCATATATATACTAAGTGGTTTCTTTACTGTTTTATGTAGTTGGATCAGACGTATTACGTGATTGATATGGTTTGTTGGAGGGGTTACTCGCTTTATGAATGTACAGCAGAGTTCAGGTTCTTTTGGTTGCAGTCAAAACTTGATGAGACTGGTGCTTGTGATCCGCCTTCCTTTTACCACAAGTTCAGGTTCAGTGTTGTTCCTTTTTATAACTGCGACCAAAGCGGACTTCACTCAGCTTATACGGGATCATTACCTTATGTCAAGGATGGATTGTTGTTCTATAACAAGTAAGTGCATTACTTCATTGCTTCCACTTATAGAATGCCATTTAGTATGCTTCAGTGCCAATGCCATTTGTTTCTGGTCAATTGTTATGCGGCAACATCTACTTGAAGTTCATGTAATTCTCGCAGGCATGCACATTATCATACTGGAAATACTCCTCTGGTGTTGATATGGAAGGATGAGAGGTGTAGTCAGTATGTCATTGATACAGACAACAATGGACAAGTTCCAAACCAACAGCATGTAAGTGGTGTTGACATACATTATAGAACTCATGTTTTTTTTCATTCAAAGTGTTTAGTGTTATACTTCCATTTTATAAGTCTTAACATAGATTATCTCTGCATCGTGTAAGTGCAGATCGTGTTGGAGTTGCAAGATGATGGGAAAATTGTAACATCAGATGATCCACCCGTAGTAGTCAATTGCTTGAATGCAGATTTTATAAAACAGGTACGATAATGACAGATTGAATTGATATTAGCTTAAGAATGCTTTCTCACTGTGTGTTTCTTGCCATGTTGGATATACAGTCAAGACTGACTCCAGGAAGCCTTGTTCGATTTGCCATAGGCGATGGAGGGTTGAAATGTGTGGATGGTAAATTTGAGAATGCAGATTTACAATATATCAGTGTGTCAAATCGAGCTCGAGCATTTGCTGATAGCTATTCGAAGGTTAGCACTCTCTTCCTTTGAATATATATATATATATATATATATATATATATATATATGTTTTCTCTTCCTTTGAATATTGCATTCCAAACTTTAGGGAATCATATTTTTATGAATTGAAACTCAAGCATTTACGATCCATTTTGCAGATCATGTTTCAATATATGGCCCGACATTCTCCCTTGAAAGTTGAAGATCTCGCTTCAGTGATCTCACAGGAGAACCAACAAGACAAGTCCTGTGAAGTAGAGATGTCCGACTGAAGAGAGGCGAGATTTTTTGGTGAGTGTTGTGTTTGTGCAAACCTGAGTGTAGCATATTTATTAAGATTTTCAGCTATCTTTTGGCTCTTCACACGTGATGCTTATGATTTTGGGAGATACTTTGTTCCATGAAAATGACAAAAAAAATCGTTATACTGTCTACATATATGATAAGTCTCGGCAATTGAGGAAATCTATGTAAAAAGAAAAATCATGAAGTTGATGTGGTGGGGTCGCAGCTTATGGTAGTGCAAGCGAACACGTCTCTATAATCTCTAGAGATGTTGAAGGAGCCATGCACTTGACAATATTTGTCTACTCTTTACTTGTACTCAATGAGAAGCTATGAGTGATCGGAAGCAGTCAACTTCACAAACACATGGTCAAAGTCTCTGACCAGACTCCAGTTGGGCAGTGAGTGAGCTAAAGGAAGACAAGTTACTTTCTACAGCACCAACAACCACGTGAATGGGTTCCTTTGAAGATACCTGAGTAGTGATCCTTGTCATTGTTCACACATTGGCTTTGTAAGTGGCATTTTTATTTTAACCGGGATGTGGCTTTAGGATTTTTATACCTGGGAATTTAGGCGGATATTCCAAAGTAGTGCAAGGAACTGAACACAATTTGTTTTTGTGGCCATTAACTCGTATTGTGTTTGGTGAATAGAATGTGGCCATTTCATCAAACTGTATCTATTAACTACTTGGACATACATAGTTGGAATGACATTTGTACAAAACTCTGATAACTAATATCTGATCATGGCTGTTTCTGGTGAGCAAAACCTAGATGCATTTGATTGACCCGTGATCCGAAACTTCCAAAAGTTTCCTTTAGCTGAAACCTGATTCTCCTGGCACAAGAATTCCCATGAGAACCACTTCTCAACACTCCTTTGCACATCATGCACTAAAACATCAGTTGTTGAGTTACTACTTCCTTGTCTTGCTAACACAGCTGCAGTATATATACTCCCCATCCTACCTGGCGCCTCTAAGTCATCCCCACGTGGTCCATCAACAACTATCACATCCCATCTGGTATTGTATACTTCGTGTGGCAAATCCCTCAGTTTCAGTTTGCATTCTGATGAGCCTTGATGTATGTTATATGTATACATATTTGGTGCACATGCGGCATTAGCTCGTGCATGTCGTAGCAGTTTGTAAGCGTTCTTGACTTCCATCTGATGGTACTTCAAGCTGTAGATTCTTGTGTTGTTGGGGTTTACTTCAGCTTTTGTCTTTGAGTGTTCATCTTCTAGAAAGACGGTGATGCCTCTCGTGTTGATTGAAGATAACTTGAGGTACTGAGGTGCAAACCCGAAAACAAGGACGTTGCAAGGTAATCTACTAGTAATGGTATCTGATAAGAGCTTGAGCTCCTTTTCGGTGAGATCGCTCTGGCTCTGCTCAGTGAACTTAGCCGGGCTGGACCTATATGTGGTGGAAGAGAAGGGCTGAGAAGCAGAGGATGAAGAAGACTTTAACGAGATCCGAAGGAGTCTAAGAACAGAGAGGCTTGAAAGAACGAAGATAAGAACAGGTATGAGTTTACGTACAGTAAATTTTGGCATTGTGATCTTTGATTCTCTCTGGTGTTTGGGAGTATCAGGGGAGGAAGGAGGTGAGAATCTAAGTAGAGGGTTGAGAATTGGAAGTGAAGATTGATGAAGTTGTGGAGGCATTATTACTATTCTCTCCTTTCTTGCAATATCATAAGGTTCTTAAATGAGTTTGTGAATGATATATTGAGTGTATCTAGTTGTGTCATCTTCGAGTGAATAACAAGGAAAGGTCGTCTTGCTTCTGTTCCAAGATTATTGCCTTTTTGTTCTTGTTGGCTTGTCATTTGCTTGGTAGTTAAGGTTTACCAAACATCATTATTACAAGTTTTAGTATTTGTCATGTCATTGGAGTGGGAAAGATGTTGGTCAAATGATATAAACGTGGATCAAAGTGATTAAGATAGGGTCAACGAGATTGGTGAATAAGTTGTTTTCAAGAAACTCTTGAAAGAGGTTTTTTTGGTGGTGAATCACAGTCAAAAGTCTTAATAATGTAAGAATTAAGGGTAGTATGTGTAAAACGATTAAGACTAGAGATCCAGTAATGAAGTATTAAGCAGTCTTCAATACTTCATTTTTCCTCTGTAGCTTTCAGTTGCTGGTAGTTCAAGTGTATAGTATCTACCGGTTACTTGTACATTTTGGTTGCATTTATGAGAAAATAAATAGTAAAACCGAAACCATAACTATGGGTTCACCTCAATTCCCAATTACTAACGGTAGAGCGAAATAAACTGTAACATAAAAGATAGAATGCAATTACTGGAGACTGATCTCAAATGTATGGTTAACATATGTTTCCTCTTTTTGAGAGTATCGAAACACAAAGAACAAAAAGCTGTGAAGTGTTTTCTTGAAACAAGGAAGCTGTTACTACCCCTTCTGCTTCGCTGGCTATCTACAAACATGCCAAAACCAAAACATTATCAGGGCATATCCCAAATTACAAGGACTAATCTAAATCCACTTTCACTTGGCAATTCAACATTCATATCTAAACAAAAGTTGCACATCATATATATCTTCATGCATAGAGATCGAAACACAAAGTCTATTAGCAATTGTTCTAACAACCGAATTTAGAAGACTATCAGCAATACTTGAAGGAAACAAAAAAAAAAACGAGTGTGTAAGTTAGTGCATGTTACACATATTTAGCCAACTTTCAATTCAATGAGTCGCATAAACAAATCCTATTAGATGTGCAAAATGCAAAATAGTATCTAGAGAGAACATAACACTCCAAAGAAATTAGTCTTTTATTGTCTACAAAGCAGATTAACAAATTTAAAAACATCAATTTAATCCCTAAAAAGGTTATAAGTGGTGGAAGAGGAGGATTCAATTTACCTTTAAGTGGCACCGACGATGATGTTGTTGATGGGAATAAAGATGAGCTTTACAAAGAATCCCACGAATCCCATCACTACAAACCCTATCGCTGTACGGACCGCCACTTTCGTGAACTCTACAAAACCAAACACACAGATTCAGACATAACAACACGGATCTGTCCCTTCAAGATACAGATCTTCGCAGATCAGACAACGAAAACATACAGATCTATCACATGCATAACTATATCAAGACACAGAATGACAATTTACAAGGAAGATAGAAGAAGTAAAGGTATATGTATACCTTTGCGATCTGGTTTGTGACAACGCTTAACGAGACGGATGCTGTCCTTGGCGAAGTCTCTGAGAGGATCGACGACGGAATCGATGGCGTCCATGGCTCTCTTTCTTTCTTTCTTGACGACTTTTTTTTTTTCTATTTGTCCTTTTTCTGGTTAAGCACGAAGAGAAAGAAAAAAAATGAAATTATTGCAAAGGTATATAGAGGCTCTCAAGTAGAGAGAGATGGCGAAAATAGCGTCACATGGATATCGGTGAGCCAATCACAGAACGTGCCCTGATGAAAGTATGCCATGTCAGCAAAGTCAAAACTGTACAGAGCTGACATATTGTATTTAGGCCCAAGCCCAGTAAAGAACTGTGGCTTCTAGTTATACTGTGTTATACAGAGCAACACAGGCTCCATTAATGTTTCCCATGAGAGGAAAGAAGAATATGTTAGAATGTTTGCATTCAACAATACTAGAGATATGGTAATCTGTTTTCTTTTTTTGATTAACTAGGTGAACCGACTAATCTCCTGGGGACCTATCTATTGATGACAGACAAGCCTAGTTGCTTTACGTAGGGGTTAGAAATCCACACCACCTAATCACATGAGGAGCTAATAATTTTGTACCGAAAAGAATCTATCCTAAAATAAAACCAACACGGTGTTTCTCATCTAGTGAAAACCATTAGACTACCAAACTGGTTAAAATATATTTATTTGTTATTTAATTTTTTATTTATTTTCATAGTTTTCCGATGGAATTTAATAAAAACATGTTTATCCCTAAAATTCATTTGGGGTTTTTATTTTTATTTTTGTGTGGTTAAAAAAAAAATTAAAACGAACCAATCGTGAACCACCATGTGTTAGTGGAACCCGCAAAACAATGCAAGACTCGATTTTTAATTTGGGGTTTTTGATAACGTTTGTTAGGCAAAATGGTGAGGTCCATCTTTATTTTTAGTTAAGAACTCCTCCTAAACTACCCTAATAAGGGTGTGATTGGAAGTTGCTCTGGGTGCTGTCCACAGCCCCATTTATTTTTACAGCACCAAATACACAACAATCAAACTTTAATCATTTTGTTTTGAATCACAGCTTTTGAAATAACCTACAGCTATACAAGTGCTTTGTAGAGCCAAATATCTACCGCAAATTTTTTGGGCTTTTTATAAAATTTTAAAGCAACAAAATTTAAAACCACAACAAAAAAATTCACGGATATTTTTTTACAGCAAAATTTTTAAAGCTACATCCATTACCAATCACACCATAAACATGCTCTAACATTCTTGTTCCATGCTAGACATAACATTTGGATTTGTAACACACATTTTAAACATGCTCTAACATTCTTGTTCCATGCTAGACATAACATTTGGATTTGTAACACACATCTTCTAGCAATTGAGAGGCATGCTCATAGTCATAGATTTTTATAAATCTCAAAAGGACAAAACAAAGCTCATAATGCCTGAGTAGCCAGCCACTTTTAATGTGATGAGTAAACAGTATCTAAATGTTATTAAGTGAACAAAAGAAAGAAGATTTACACCACGGATTCTAAAGGTTGGACACACACATCGACATCGTCTAATGGTTCTTACTGATTTTATTTTTCTTAAATAGATTATAAAAGAAAATGTTCAGTTAAGATTTTCCTTGCTTGTAGAATATATTGTTCAGTTACTGATATTTTGAATTATCATTTTCAAATTTTGAATTGTATAATCCAATGTAAGCGTAAAAATTTCAAAAAGTAAATGGTTATTAGTGTGATATTACAAGATCTGCACCCTTTTATAAACCAAGTTATCTGTTCGTTCTACTCTTAAATTCTATTGTCAATAATTTTTTTTTGTTAAAAAGATAAATGGAAGAAAGAGAGGAAAATCCACACGAGCGATTGAATCAGAAGTTGAGTGAGCTTGAGAAAGTATGGACCGCCATGAAAACAAGAAAAAGCTCATCTGCAGTTTCGTGTATCACCGTGGAAGAAGCTCTTGAGTTAGTGGAAAACTCTCCAAGGAAGCTGATGATCTCTCTTCAACACGATCAAGCTGGTCCAGAGGCAGAGTTGATGAGATCACCCTATAGGAGAAAACTCTTTCACGACTCTGATGTTGATGATGATGATGAGACCAGAACGACAACGTTCTCTCATTCCACTTGTTGGTCTTCGAATGTGATGAGAGCTGGAGATGATAATAATAAGATTAACAAGAAGCATGAGAAGAAGAATATAGGAAGTATTGTGTGTGTTAGTGTGATTGTTCTTTTGTTATGGGTTTTGGTTGTGTTGATGATCAACGACTCTGATCAACTCTCCATGAACAGACAGATCAATACTTTGGTTCCTACCTGAATTTTGTTTTTGAGAATGAATATGCTTTTAGACTCAATAAAACAAAATGTTTTTAGTTTTATGTTATAGTCGTCGCCTTCTATTCAAGAATCTCATCAAAGTTTGATGTACGTTGGCCAAAACGATAAAAACAGGCCAGGAATTTTAAACTGAATCGAACCTACCAAACCAAACTAAAATTTTGGTTAGTTCGATGAGAAGTTCCGTTCGATTCAACATATTAGTAAAAAATGTTTGGTTTCATAATCGGTTAGTTTAATTTTTCATTTAAAAAATGTTAACCAAAATTCGAAGCTAACTAATCGAAATAACCATAATTTCAAACTAAGTATACAAATTTAATCAAATTCTTAAACCCAAGTAACAGAACTAACCAAAATTAATCGAAATTAACCAAATTCTTAACCAAAACATAATCGGAAAGGATAAGAAGGTTCAAAATCAAATTATCCGAATATCGAATTAAACTGGACTTTTTCATTGATTTCGGCGAGATTTTGGTCGACACGAAACTACCCAAATTCCGAATAACAAGACCCGAACTACCCGAACCAGCAGGCCTAGGTAAAACTATACATAGCTAGGATACTTGATTTTGACTTGAGTTTAGAAAGCAAAGTCAAAGCGGTTTCGTAATAAGGATTTCATCATTTTCGGACATAGTAAAGACAAATTACATCTTATGTTTACTGGTTGTGTTATAAAAAGTGGTTGGGTTTATAATGAAGCCCAACAAAAGGCCCATCTGAACAACTCACGTAACGAGAAACCCTAAATGCTCGATTGTCTTTCTCTTTCGTTAGCTAGAGAGCAGGGTTTCAGTTTCTTCTCTCTCTCTCTCTCTCTCTCAGGAACAATCAGTTGCTGTAGAAATTGAAAATGGTATACTCTCTATTTACATTGTTCTTGAAGTCATTCATCATCCAATCCATTGTTAATTTCACTTTACTTAGAGCAATCCCAAAAAGTGATCTTTCTCTTCATCTTATTAGCCATTTTGGTGAATCTACTGCGTTAATGGATTCTGTTCTTCTTCTTCTTTTAAATTCGAGATATAGTGCTGACTTGTTGTGTTAGCTTGATTCCTAAGTTTCTGGTTGGTAAGGAAAATGTTTTTAAATCTGGTCTTAATGTGTCAGTGTAGCTAGTGTAAGATGAAATGATTGCTTGCTTCTTTAGTCGTTAGCTTACACATGTTATACAATAGATGCTTACCATTGAAGCATCAGTTAATACTTGCTTGTTTATTTGTTATACTTTGCTCTTATCTTGTGGTTGTTCACTGTTTAACAAGCTTCTTTACACTAAAATATGAACTTTAATTGGTTCAGGCAACATTTATAGAAGCATCAGTTAATACTTACTTGTTGTCACTATACTTATGTACTTTAACTTGTGTTAGGCCCCAAAGAAAGGAATCAAAGCGGTTACCAAGAAGAAGCAGGTATGTGATTACTTTCTACTCTCCCTAGAAGTTGAGTGCTTCTCTTAACCTGGTTCTTAGTTTTTAAAATATTGGTACTTTCAGGAGAAAGTAACAAACCCACTCTTTGAGAAGCGTCCAAAGCAGTTTGGAATTGGAGGAGCATTACCACCCAAAAAGGATCTCACCAGATACATCAAATGGCCAAAGTCCATCCGTCTCCAGAGGCAGAAGCGTATTCTTAAGCAGAGGCTTAAGGTCCCACCAGCACTCAACCTGTTCACTAAGACCCTTGACAAGAACTTAGGTCTTCCCTCATCTCCTTCCCTTTTTGTCGCTCTCTTTGATTACCCTCTAAGGCAATGTATGTATAATTGCAGCAACTTCTCTCTGCAAGATTCTCCTCAAGTATAGACCTGAAGACAAAGCAGCCAAGAAGGAACGTCTTCTCAAGAAGGCTCAGGCCGAGGCTGAGGGAAAGCCTGCTGAATCGAAGAAACTAATTGTTGTGAAGTATGGTCTTAACCATGTTACTTACCTCATTGAGCAGGTCTCTTCCTGTTCATAACTAACTCAATTGTGTGTACCCTCTTGGAGTTAATCTTGTCTGAAACTTTCTTATTATTGCAGAACAAGGCGCAACTGGTGGTGATTGCTCATGATGTGGACCCTATTGAGTTGGTTGTCTGGTTGCCTGCACTGTGCAGGAAAATGGAAGTTCCTTACTGCATTATCAAGGGGAAGTCAAGATTGGGAGCGGTAATGATATTATTATTTACTCAGTTTATCTTAAGAAGAAGAATAAACATGTATTGTGTTCTGTAATCTCATTTGGTGGTGGTGACTTTGTTTGCAGATTGTTCACCAGAAAACAGCAGCATGCTTGTGTTTGACAACAGTGAAGAACGAGGACAAGATGGAGTTTAGCAAAGTCCTTGAGGCCATTAAGGTGAGATGATTGTTCGTTTGCAATTGCTATGTGTGTTTATGAATCCTTAACGGTTGACATTGTTGGATTATAGGCAAACTTTAATGACAAGTATGAAGAGAACCGGAAGAAGTGGGGAGGTGGGATCATGGGATCCAAATCACAAGCCAAGACTAAGGCTAAGGAGAGAGTTCTAGCCAAGGAAGCTGCTCAGAGGATGAATTAATCTTAGTTTTATATTTTTTTGCCTTAAAAGTCTTTTGTTTTAGCTCTTGGGACCTCTCTTTAGTATCGCATATTTGACTTGTGCTTTTACGGATATTTAACTTTTTTGAAAGAGATTCATTTTTTTTTTTTTTGTCAACTTTTGAAAGAGATTCATATTGCATGTATCTCTGAATCTCTGATGATCTAAAAGAAGAAAAGAAAAAGCATTCTCTGAACTTGTGAAACTTAATTGTTGGGGTAAGTATCTTCCATGACCACACCAGTTTCCTCGGTATAGTTGATCGAATGACACGTGTCTTTCATATAATCAGCAAACGCTAAATAAAACAAGAAAGCTTCTGGAAAAAAGCAATGACGCAAGCAATCACCGACCGACCAGACCATCTTTCTTTTTAGGTCGGTCATGCTGTCTCCCTTTGTCCTCTCGCCACGTGAAAGTAATCTTATGAATGAACTAAACCGATTCAAACCAGGCTTTACTTGGATGCGATAAATGAACAGATAGACCAGACCGGAGTAATTTATTTTAAACCGACATAACAACACGTTTATGTAACAACACGTTTATGTTCTTTTGCTAATTAAACCGGAACCACAACTCTCTCATTTCAATTTAGATACCATTCTAACTTTTTCAAATTAATTAAAAAATTTAGGGAAAATTGTCGAAATAGAATAAAAATTCATCATAATTACCTTTACTTTTGTTTAACTATTATAATTCTATTATTTTTATTTATTTTCTTAAATTATATAGTGTATTAAAAATAGATGATATTAACTTATGAAAACAATATTTATTTTTTAATAAAGAAAATTATCTTATGATAACAGAATCATATTTTGTAAAGGCCAACAAAAATGGTGTGAACCAACTGTAGCAAACCGCACATTTATACCAGAGACATTCTATAAATTAGGCTCTTCCTTAAAAATAGCCTGTCAACAATTTTACAGACTTCTCTCTCTGTTTCTCACTCTTCAAGATTTTAGTAGCTTCTGAAATTTCTTTTGAATAAAAGAGAAAAATGAGCAAGTTTTGGACTTTGCTCACTGCTCTTCATACAGGCGCTGGGTATTATTCATCATCTTACCATTAATTTATATAAATCATCTCATCTGTATTTGTAAATTACATGCTTTCGATCTCTAATATGGTTTGATATGTATATGCAGGCCTGTGTTGATGTTAGTGTATCCATTGTAAGTTTTCTTTAAATTTTATTTTGTTTTGCTAAAGAAGAAGAAGACATCAAAAACTTTAGGTTAAAATTTATATTGATATATATATATATATATATATATATATCAGGTACGCATCGGTGGTAGCGATTGAGACCGCAACGAAAGTAGACGATGAACAGTGGCTCTCTTACTGGATCATATACTCCTTCCTCACCCTCACGGAGCTGGTTCTGCAATCGCTTCTTGAGTGGATTCCTATTTGGTACTCGGTGAAACTTGTGTTCGTCGCTTGGTTGGTTCTGCCTCAGTTCCATGGCGCTGCTTTCATCTACAACCGCTTGGTCAGAGAACAGTTCAAGAAACACGGTGTCTTCCCTCACGACCAAAAGTCCAAGCCCACTAAGCCCAAGATCCTTAACTCCCTTTCCCCCCCACCGGGTAAAAAAAATCTAAATCTTGAAAATAAATAAAAAGTAACGTGAAAAGTAAGTAATCCTATTTGTATAACACAAAATTAGATTATGCATTTAGTACCATAAGAAAAGTAGAGTCCTAATTTTATAACTTTGCGAGCACTAGCGTTATAACAAGTGTATTAGTAAACGATTTTGAAATTTATTAATTGGTTTTAAAATGTGTATATAGGAGGGACACGAGGCTCACTCTCACTGACGCAACAAAAGAGGAGTGAGTAGACACAAGAAACTTGACTAGTTTTGTAATAGAGTTGGTGGTTGTCCCCGTCTTGCCTAATCTTAAGTTTTACTTTTGTTTTGTTTATACAAAAAAAAGAATGAGGTTTGTGAAAGGATATGATGATGACTGATGAGTTGTGTAGTTGTTTAAAATTAGATGCGACTTCTTGTTTGTTGTATTGCTTTAGCTTCTTCACGTAATTTCCATTTGGGCACACAAGTGTTACGCTACTGTTGTTCATATCGCTTTCTAACTTTGTGAGAATAAAGAGTCACCATGTTAAAAGATATTTCAAAACATTTGATATGTAGTGCTTTAATTTCTTTACTTTGGGATTCAAAGCAAATATCGTACCGAATCAATCAACCATCAATATTAACATCATATATGACGGAATCTAGTAGATGCATAATCACAATCCATAAAGCACAACTGCACAAGCGTCAAGCCCTTTGATCATATCTAAAAGTCATAAACTATGTTTTGTAATTTGAAGCCTTAAAATTTAGAAAGTTACTGCCCATTTGACTAAAAGGAAATTACTACCCAAATCAAAAGTTACTACCCATTTGACTAACGGAGATTCTCACTGAATCTCTCACCAATAAAAAAAACAAAAACAAGAAAAAAAAAACAAAAGAGAGGGAAACGATTGTTTTTCCTGGAAAAAACTCTTGTGAAGTTAAAAAAACAAACAAATAACAATGGCAACTAATGTATGGTTTAGGTTATGTTATATATTTTTTTTTCAATAAATTAAAATTGAGAAATCCAATGGGTATGACGCAGCTGATTATATATATTTTTTCCAATAAATTCAAAATTTGAGAAATCCAATGGGTATGACACAGCTGATGTTATTCGGCCTATAATCAAAATTTACATGAATTGAAAATGGATCCAAAGCAAAAGGCCCATATATAGTTGAGTTTGAATCCAAGAACATCTCCTATCATCCATTCGAATCTGGATAGGGGCTATACAAAGTTATTTGTTGTTGAGAAGGTTTTTTTTTTTTTTTTTTTATATATTCTATTGGTTGATCTTGTTAACACATTTACTATCATAGAATAGATTGATTATCGCATTGCATAATCCAAATTTTGAATGTTTTTAGATTACTACCACATAAGTCACTAGATCACCTATTAATCGACTACCATGAACCAAAATTTAAAACCAAAACTCCTACATAATTATGACTTTAATCTTAAAAAACTCGAATTGCGTTGCACATTTTCAAGTTTGACCTGCCACTTACCATGCGGGGAAGACCGAATTTACATTGAGACAACATCAAGATGTTTACACTGAGACATCATTTAATCTGTGATCTATCTATATCAAGATATCACATTGTATGTATGTGAAAAGGCCAATATTAAAGAACTCACATCATGTTCAGACATAGTACTGGCTTTGATTGGTAAAATGGTGGGGTCAAAAAAGTTTGAAAAAGGAAAAAAATGAAAAGTGAAACTGAAAGTAAACTTATTAATTTATTTTTACTTCTTTTGGCGTTATTGGATGAAAAACACTTTCCACTTAATTGGCTAAAAATCATAGCAATTCAACAGAAAATAGTTTTACTCCAATTTTTATTATCGCCAGATATGTGTGTCAAAGCTTAATTATATAATTAGTTTTTGGATTATTAATGAGTTTCACTAACAAAAATAAAAAATCTGTACAATTAGTTTTTTTTGTTTGTTACGTACGATAAAGACTAAACAAGTCAATGTAGCTATAAACGAAACGCATAAAAGTAACACACGTGGAAGGTCAAAGTAAAACCCTTTCTTTACAGTTTCTTTTAGTTTATGTCCGCCGCTTCATAATTTTATAAGTCTCCGCTCGTGGCCTCCGCGAGTAACTGCAGTTTTTTTCCAGACTTGTCTTGTTCAAAAGACATTCATCTTCCTTCTCCTACTCTATCTATGGACAACGATGTGAAGCCAGAGACATTACCACCGTACTTCCCGCGAGACGAAACTGTAACTCTTATCGATCTATGTAGCAGCGATGACTCCGACGTTGAGGAACATGCAGAACGAAGGTACAATTCTGTGAACGGTGCCAAGAGAGCACGAGAGGCTTCCTCTGCTTTGGACAGGGAGAAAGTGAAGAAGGGAACGGTGGAGAATGAGTTAGCAGTTGTGTTGCCTGAAGGATTCGGACAATCGATTCCTCCGGTGAATTTGACACATGATTTTCCGGCGGCGGGGATGTCGTCCGGTAGAGTTGGGAGTTGCAAGCAGTTTTGGAAAGCTGGAGATTATGAAGGAGCGCCTGGTGGTAATTGGGATCTTTCTTCAGGTAAACATATGTGTTCTCTTACAGTAATGTGAAGACATGATGTGTTACTTAATTGTTTTGTCATGGTTTTGGTACATGTTCTCTTAACTTGTTCTGTTCTTGTTCCTAACTTGTTCTCTTACAGTAATGTGAAACAATGTTCTTTACTCAATTGTATGACATGGATTGAAACATGTTTCACTTGTGTGTTTGTGTCTCAGGTGGCTTTGATCATGTAAGAGTCCATCCCAAGTTCCTACATTCTAATGCTACC
The DNA here is from genome assembly GCA_905132765.1 of Moricandia arvensis. Taxonomy (NCBI): domain Eukaryota; kingdom Viridiplantae; phylum Streptophyta; class Magnoliopsida; order Brassicales; family Brassicaceae; genus Moricandia; species Moricandia arvensis. The sequence continues at coordinate 43,682 of CAJHQP010003551.1, forward strand.
AGTCATAAATGGGCTCTTGGAGGTATTTTTTTATTAATCAAACTTGATTCAAGCGAGCTTGCCTTTAACTTTTGATAAGCGAATCTGTTTTTTATTTGTTCTTTCTTGCAGCTTTTGCAGAGCTTTTGGACAATGCTTTGGATGAGGTGGGTGTAGTTTCTAAACGTGTTATAATATAACATTAAAGACCAGAGCCATTAGCTTCTGATCATTGTACTAATGGTTCCTCATTGTAATCAGGTTGCCAGTGGAGCTACTTATGTTAACGTAGACATGCTTGAAAACAAGAAAGAAGGAAACAGGATGTTACTAATTGAAGGTATACATATCATTCAGCATATCTCAAAGAATCTCTCTCCTGTTTTGTTGCCTAAAGTGCTCGATCCTGATGTTTGAAATGCAGATAATGGAGGTGGGATGGATCCTGAGAAAATGCGACAATGCATGTCTCTAGGATACTCTGCCAAAAGCAAACTTGCAAACACCATTGGACAATGTAATCATTCTTTTACCAACCCTAGTGATAGTTATTATATGTTTTGAGGGAAGATGCTTATTTCAATTTACTGTTTATAGATGGCAATGGTTTTAAGACAAGTACAATGAGACTTGGAGCTGATGTCATTGTATTCTCACGCTGCCCTGGAAAAGATGGAAAGAGGTTAGTTGTTTTTTTAACTAATTTGTTACCTCTTTCGGCTTAAGATGTTCTGTTATAGTTATTTACTTGATGTTTGTTTCAGCTCCACGCAGAGCATCGGGCTCCTATCATATACGTTTCTGAGAAGCACAGGAAAGGAGGACATTGTTGTACCCATGGTAATCTTCCGTTGTTTTATTCTCTGTAGCATTGTTACAGAATAACTCCATGGTCACCCACTTGGTTTCTCTATTCTGAATAGTATGTTGATATGAATCTTCTGATATTTTGTTAGCATTTAACTCAACGGCAACACATTAGTTAGTTTCCCTTCTCTCTTAGTACCTTAGTTTGTATACATCAATGTGTAACATTTTCAGCGTATGTGACTTAGCTTTGCCTCTTATACATATCTGCTGCCATAGAAAACGTTCCATGTCCACAAGATCTATTTTCAAATTTAGACGAATGTTGCATTCATGTTACCTTTATATTCTTATGCGACGTGATTTACATGACCAGCTTGACTACGAAAAAAGAGGCCCTGAATGGAGTAAAATAGTAAGGTCTTCCCTTAGTGATTGGGATAAGAATGTGAGAACAATAATTCAATGGTCGCCATTCTCTAGTGAAGAGGATCTTCTTCGTCAGGTAAATATATTATTACCTTTGTTCAGTGCAGTTTCTCAGTCATTTGTTCATAGTAATGAATTTTACATGCGAGCTTATTACAATGATTGTTTTATTACACTCTGAGCAGATGTTCTCACTAATGTGTTGCTTATTTTTTTTTAGTTTGGGCTAATGAAAGATTGTGGGACAAGGATAATCATATATAACCTGTGGGAAGATGACCATGGGTTGCTGGAACTTGACTTTGATGCTGATCCACATGTATGTATTGTTATTGCTCAGTGTATGCGTATTATTGTTTGAGACTGCACAGAGCTTTTATGCATAGCATATTGATGTATCTGCAGGATATCCAACTTAGAGGTGTCAATAGGGATGAGAAAAACATCAAAATGGCTGCTCAGTTTCCTAATTCTAGGCACTTCCTAACCTTCAAACACTCACTAAGGGTATACACATTTTCTCACTATTGGAATATGATTGAGAATCTTCTTCTATAAATTCATTTGTCACATCTTTCGACGTGTTGCCAGAGTTATGCATCAATCCTCTACCTAAGAATCCCACCTGCATTTCGTATCATACTACGAGGAAAAGATGTTGAGCACCACAACGTAGTGAATGATATGATGCAGACTGAGCAGATCACATATCGACCTCAGTATGGTGCTGATACATATGTCAAGGATTCAAATGTATGTTTTAGTAACAACGTAACTTAACCAGCCTTCTTATTATTCTATTTACTGCTAGCTAGGATTCAATTTAAAGCTGGTTATTTCTTTTGTTAGATGTCTGCTGTTGTAGTTCTCGGATTCGTGAAGGACGCAAAACATCATGTTGATGTTCAAGGCTTTAATGTCTACCACAAAAATCGACTCATCAAGGTTAACAAGATAATAGACCTTAGGGGAAAATCTTGGACTTCATATTCTCATGTATTAGTCTTTTAACTTGTTTCATCAGCCGTTTTGGAGGATATGGAATGCAGCAGGAAGTGATGGTCGTGGGGTCATAGGTATTTGCTTGATATGGAAGTTGTAATACTTTGTTAACTTATTTTTACCTGAAGGTGTAATCTTCTGCTACTAATAGGTGTTCTGGAAGCTAATTTTGTTGAGCCTGCTCATGATAAGCAAGGGTTTGAGCGTACAACAGTTCTCTCTAGACTCGAATCACGTCTAGTTCAAATGCAGAAGATTTATTGGTATAATTCTTTTCTCATGTATCTTAAGCTTGAGTTTGATGTTCCATGGCTTATGTTGTTCCCATTCTTTTTTTGATTAGGAGCACCAACTGTCACAAAATTGGCTATGCACCTAGGCGATACAAGCCTGGAAACGGATATAGTCACAGAGGTACAGTGTCTTTATTTGTTTCTAACGTCCAAACCAGTGTTCAGTGAGATTTAGCTTGTAGGAAATAGACATCTGAAAATGTTTTATTTGTCGGATTGTAGACACATCACCAGAAAATGATCCTGAGGGATCTGCTCCATCAGGCATCAAAACTCGAGCTTCTGACAAGTTCAACTCAAGCTCATATCCTAGTCATCATAAAGGTGACAATGGTGTGTCAGGGAAAGACAGTTCACTGGTAAACACTCCCAACCAAAATCTCAAAGCTGTCCATTGTAACAGATCTTTTACTTTATTTTTGCCTTGGTACTCTCAGTATTTGCAAGAGGAGCTGAGACGTGAGAAAGAGCGAAGCAAGGCACTTGAAGATGAGGTATGGTTTCATACTCTCTGGCATCTTCTTTTAAATCTCTTGTGATGGAATCATCCATGGTTGGTTTAGGTTAATCAAGCAAGGGAAAAAATAGAAGAAATGAGCAAAGATCAAGAGAATCTAGTGGAGATATTCACAGAGGAAAGAGACAGACGTGATGGAGAGGAAGAGAGTCTGAGAAAGAAGCTAGAGGTTCCTCCTCATTTTCACTAAACAAAATTTTTCTCCATTATAAACTCGTTTTGATTATCTCATTTTCATTGCAGGAGGCCTCAAATACGATTGAAGAGTTGTTGAATAAGATCAGAAAGCTGGAGCAATCTAAAGGCTCGAGCTGGAGACGTTAACCATTGAACTTGCATATATGATTTGAGGTTAACTTGTGAAAAGGTTATCTCTATTTGATTTGTGTTTCCACCTCTGCATGGGGGTTGGATGCATTTTGTAGATTAGTGTAACAGTGTAATTGGTTTTAGTCTTCGGTTGGAGTTACTCTAATAAATGCAAAATTTGAGTTCATTTTCACCAAACTCGTAAGAGAGGTACTCTAATTTGTTTTTCTAAAGAATATAATCAGTTTGATATAATGTGGAAAAAACAATGAAGAGAGAACCACAGCTGCATCAACTTAAAACATTAAATCTGAAGTTTCTTGAGTTGTTGTTTCATGGACTCCCTCTTCAAAGCCAGATAGAATTATAAAAGCAACTACAGGTTTCCTGTGAAGATAACTTTTGTTTTTCTCATTGATTTAAAGGAACAACAAAGAAGGTTGGAGTTAGTGACTCCTACAAAACGTGAACGATAAGAAAATGGAGTCATGGACTCTTACAAAACAGGAACGTTGAAGAAGTGGATAACTGTTTTTCATGCGGAGCTTATTTTCTTACTTGAACAAGCAAACAAGTTTAAGTCGGTGTAAGAATTACTTGATAAACTTTTATATGTTTTCTTAGTGCTACAAACTAAAAAGAAGCATAAAATGATAAACTTTTATATATAGTTTGGGCTGTTAAAAGTAATTTGGCCGTAGCTAGAGTGGGTTTTACGCGCGTGAATTTCCTACATGTTGAGGTAATTAAAGAAGGAGAATCATGCGGGTACTTAACGAATTTTTTTTTTCCTTACTAAAGTTCATTATAAAATAAGGTCAATATTACACCTTTACAACAAACTTCTTTGAGTCTTAGAAAACCCTCAAAGGAAACTACAACTTCCCCAAGACATTGACCTTAAACCAACACCAATACCCACAACAAGCAACCATTAGAGGTGATGGCTTTCATTCTTAACGTAATAAATTCCCTACATGTTTTTCTTATAAATCTTATCTATTGATCCGGTCAGCTCGAGAGAAATGAACTTATTAGTGCTACAGAGTGGATTGACTATCACACTACATAATTCGAGTTTGAAATACCTACCGATTAATGTCAGTTACGATCCGTGATGTAAACCTCTTGGATTAAAGCCCATATTGGCCAAGTAATAACAATTTAGTTCCTAAAAAGAATCAAATCCATAACTGATGTGGGTACACACCAAGCTTCAAAAAAAATACCACTATGCTATCATGAATTGGTTCTACATGTGTTTTTTGTTGTTGAACGTAATTATTTTTCTACATGTTGAGGTAGTATAAAGGAGAATCAAGTATTTGTGAGTAGAGAACATCAGAATTATTTTATAAAAACTAAAACATACGTAAATACTTATTGAAAGATAATACAATTTCGAAATATTTCGAAATAATATGTTGGGGACAAAGTACAATCTAGTGAAATACAACTCAACAGTACAACATTCATAAAATCAATAATATAAAATAAAATAAAAAACTACTTAGGTTTGGATTTGGTTTGTCACATTCTTTTCCATCTGACCCTCTAAATCACCACCATTAGCTTGAGGCTGAACCGTCAAATCACCGGAAACTTGAGTTGTTGATGCAAGCTTGACCATGTCAATGGAGTGATCCGTCACCGTTTTGGGTTTCTCTATGTCATCAGTTTTTGGAGCCTTGTAGTACTTGAATATGATGTAGAGAATCATTTGAACTGCTCCCAGAAACGCACCCAATATATTTGGAAGCTTCAATAAACAAAAAGTAATCACATCAGAATTAATCATTTGTTGTAAAAATATATATAATTGTCCTCTTGGTTTCTCTGACGCAATCATATATTATATGATTGTAATCATAAAGCAAAAGAAGCGTACGGTTCAAATGATATATTAGCCGGTCTTTATATAGAAGGAATATAAGGGGAAAAGAGACAAAAGGTTGTGGAAACTCTTTCCCCAATTAAACATGCACCACCCATAATAACATATGATACCATGTTGCATTGTCCATTATTATATGCTTATAAAAGATCTAATATCATAATAAAAAAGACTCACCGCAACGTAGAAGTCTTTAATAGCAAGACCGTAGAAGAGCCACGTAATGGCGCTGAGTGTAAGAAACAATGATAGAGAGAAGGGCATAAACTCCACACTCTTTGTTCGTATCACCACCCTCTGCATCATTTTTATTTTACTCTTCAAATGTTAAAACGATATAATATAGAACACAAAGAGACGCTGATACCAGAAAAAGCGAGAAAAAAATAAATATCCTAAGATAGATATTCTAAGATAGTTTTTAAAAAATAAATTGTCACAAAAATAATTTAAAAAAAAATGACCAAATTTTTTTTTATTAAATGTATAAATATACAGTTATACTCTTACAGTTAATTAATCTATACTAAAGGTAGTCTAAGGGTTTATAGTTTGGATGGAGTTTTGGAGATGAGTTTAAAATTTTAAAAAAATTAAAATAAATATTAAAAATTTAAAATAAAAAAGACTATTTCAATCATTTTTTCTTGAGACTATTTAAATGATAAAAAATTTAAAATAACTATTTGAGAAAATTGCCCAAAAAACATGCTATGATATAATTTTTTTAGAGTTATATTCTTCATATGATTATAGTATGGCTCTTTAGACCATGATTATCCCTTTCTTAGGGATTTAAAAAAAACAAAAACAAAAAAAATAAAAAAAGAACCAATCGCGAGCCGCCACGTACGCGTACAGTGTAAAAAACTCTTAAGGATCGATCATTAATTCATAACTTTTATAACTGATCCTTACACTGTTCACGTTTAAGAAACCCGATAAGAAACCCGGATAAACATGCTCTTAGAGTCTATTATAGGTTTATGTAGCAAGTATAGACGTACCATGATGCTCAAAGGAGCTGCAAAGACGCAAACCGAAAATCCAACGCAAATCCCTCCAAGGACTTTCTCACGGTTCGATCTTTTGGTCAAGAGCTCACAAACAAGAATAATAGCGGCAAACCCCAAAAAATTCAAGAGCCCAAGAACCTTCAAAGTTGATATCTACATGGTTGTTTATATCATCAGCTAACCAATTTTTATATAAATGCATTTTGCAATATACCAAGGGGAATGATATGGGTTACACGTACTCTAGCTTTCTTGTTAGCATAGGTTATGAAGAGGATGATGTAGATGGTTTCGATGAAGCATCCAACGGAATTTATGGTAATGAGAAGGAAGCCTGATCCATCTTTCTGCATGGCATAGTAGATCCACAGCATCGCGCTAAAGAGCGCTGACACATAGGGTAGTGATTGAAACCCTTCTATAGATTTTTTCTTGCAGATCCTAACAAACGTTGGCCTACGCAAACATGAAAAAAATAGTATCCAAATTATTTTTGTAACAAGTTCAATAAAGAAAAACAAATAAGAAAGTGAGATGATGCTTACACTGGTGCCAAGAAAACGATAAACGATATGATGTTGCCTGTAAAGAAACGTTTATCAAAGATACCATGAGTTAAAATGGACATATACATATGCTAACATGGAGAGTGTCTTGATGTTTTTCTTGATGAAAACTTAGATACATACCCATGATTCCAAATGTGAAGGCCAATACGTTTAGAGCCATTTTGATTGTTTTGTAAATGACCTTTGGACTATCTTTATACTTTTGAATAAAGATCGAAGAAAGAGGTAACAAGAGGAGGTCTTCAACTCTTGTTAGCTCTAATTGAAGTTTCTTCGATATGAATTTAACTACGAGGCCAATGATGCACAATATATATAGAGAGGGTTGGGGACGTTGTCGTTTCGTGGTCTAAGAGAGAGAGAAGAACATTGCATATTGATGGTCTCAGGTATTTCTAAAGTTTTATTTTAAAATGGTAAATATTCGATAATTTTATGTGGTATGCACTCTTGGCGTGTGTTATATTAATGTCAAACTTTATGCCAAACCTTGGTTTATATTATTATCTTAGCCATTTAAGTGAGCTTTCTTTTTCCTTTAAACCAAATGATAATAAAAAAATTGAGCTAAACTTATTGGTGATTTGTTCTTTTGGCATGACCAATAAATTAAATCATTGCTCGGCTGTTATATTTAGGGAAAATCGCATAAAAAACATTGAAAGTGGCACTCACTGACACTTTAAACCTTGAATTTTTTCGACTATCACTTTAAACCTTCTAAGTGGCAATTGTATCACAATAAACCTTCAACTTGGCTAACTTGTACATCAAGTAAAAAGTTGACCTGTTGTACAGGTAAAATTGATGAGGTGTCGGTTTTTTTCAAAAATAATTATTATTTAATTAATAAAATAAATAAAAATTAAATAAAAATTCAGAAAATTAAATAAAAATCAGATAAAAATCAAAAAAAATAAATAAAATTTTAAAAGTAAATTAAAAATCATAAAATCAAAAAAATAATTAATAAAATAAATAAATAATAAATAAAAAATAGAAAATTAAATAAAAATCATATAATTAAAATAAAAATAAAATTTTAAAATAAATTAAAAATCATAAAATAAGAAAAATATTGCAAAAAAATCAAAAAATAAATTAAAATACAAAAAATAAAAAGAAAATAAAAAAATCATAATATTCTCTTTTACATGACAAGATTATTTTTTAAAAACAAATATATCATCTTTGACAATAATAATTTCAAACATATTACTGATGACGATGGTAGTTTCTCACAAAATCATTAACAATGACTTTTTTGCATATCTCTAATGATAGTTTCATCGTTGACCTATCTATTGTTTCAAGCAGTTGACAATAACAATTTTAAACATATCACTGATGATTATAGTGGTTTTTGAGATAACCATTAACAATGACGTTTTGACTTATCTCTAACGATTGTTTTCGACATCATCATTAAAAATGATGGTAGATATGTCAATAACGATATTTTAGATAACCATCATTTAAAATAGTAGATATATCAAGGATGAAATTTTCTTTAGAGATAAGTCAACGATGAAACTATCATTAGGAATATGTCAAAACGTCATTGACGATGATTTTGTGAGAAACCACTATCGTCATTAGTGATATGTTTGAAATTGTTATTGTTAAAGATGATATATTTGTTTTTTTTAAACTAATCTTGTATTTTTTTTGATTTTTTGAAATATTTTTCTAATTTTATGATTTTTAATTTTAGTTTAAAATTTTATTTTTATTTTAGTTATCTGATTTTTATTTAATTTTCTGATTTTTATTTATTTTTATTTATTTTATTAATTATTTTTTGATTTTTTGAAATGATTTTTAATTTACTTATAAATTTTTTTTTTTTTTTTTTGATTTTTGTCTGATTTTTATTTAATTTTCTGATTTTTTATTTAATTTTTATTTATTTTATTAATTAAATAATAATTATTTTCGAAAAAAACCGACACCTCGTCACTTTTACCTGTACAACAGGTCAACTTTTTACTTCATGTACAAGTTAGCCAAATTGAAGGTTTATTGTGATACAATTGCCACTCAGAAGGTTTAAAGTGATAGTCAAAAAAGTTCAAGGTTTAAAGTGTCAGTGAATGCCACTTTCAAGGTTTTTTATGCGATTTTCCCGTTATATTTATGGCCAACCATTCAAATAAATACTCCCTCCGTTTCATATTGTAAGTAGTTTTAGATAAAAGCACGAATATTAAGAAAGTTATTAATTTTTTTAAAATGACATTAAATCAATAAATTCAACCAATTATAAAAAGGCTAACATTATTTAATTGGTTACACAATATCCAATAAATGTAAAAAGTACATTGAAATCTGAAAACTTCTTATATTGTGAAACAAATATTTTTTGCTAAAACTACTTACAATATGAAACGGAGGGAGTATCAATTAAGGCCATATATTCCATAAATACGTTTGGTGGTTATCTTTCATGTAATTTTCCAGGACTCGTACTAGCCAACTAGTTTATATTTTTATTTTACACACACATACACATACATTCATATGCTTTGTAATTTGTGTTTGACTATTCCAAATTTTTCCTTTTTACAATTCCAAAGTTTGCATGGTAAAATCTACAATAAACACTCCAATTAACTGGCCAGCTACATGCCAGAGAAAAATTTAAGCCATACCGAACCCAATATCGAACACGACGAGGCATTTAGAGACGAATATGTTTTCTAAGCGACGCCAGGACCAAAAATGATCAATAACTCAAGTTCCCATCAGTGCTGGTCTTAACCTTTTCAATTTTTGTTACTCTACATTCACTTAAAACTTTGTGTCATTTTTATTTATAGAATAGTTTATAGTGTTCTATATACAATTAAGTTTAGTGGTTAAAGTCATAATGTTTTTTTTTTTTGATAAAAAAAGAAAGCAAATATCTCAAATAGACTTTTTTGAAATTTTGTCATAAAAATAGATTTTAAAATGAACAAAATAGTCTTTTTTTATTTTACAAATTTTAATATATATATATATATATATATAGTTTTAAACATCACCTCCAAAACTCCACCCCAAAATCTATTAGTTAACACAAAAGGTATAAACATATATTTACACTCTTTAATACAGTTTATTTTGATTACTTTTTCTCTGAATGCTATTTTTGAAACATTTTTTTTTATGTCTATTTTGGTTATTATCTCAAAAAACAATTATAATGGTTTAATCTATTGGTTCTTTTGTCTAAGCTCAAAACCGGCCATGATTCCCATTTTACATATCGAAGTCGAAAGTTCCATTGAGGTGCAACCCATGTTCGGTCCTTTTGTTTCTCGTACCAGTGAAAATGAACGTTTAGGTGTTAGCCACGTGTGACATATTTTATGTTTTCTTAGAACACTCTTGAACTTGACGATTTGGCAGCCAAAATTAGGTCCATAAATAATTCTATTTTATTAGCCTTCATAACAACAGATAATAATATTATGTGTTCAGTGTGATAATGTATATAAACGACTAGAGAAGAAAGCAAACACTAAATGTATAAAACAAAGAGTAGTGCGTTTTCATCTTAGATGTGACCGTAGCGTGTGTAAACCGTATAGGTAAAGATTCACCATCATGCTTCTTAATGTTCCACTTACTTTTCATGTTAATCTAATTATCTTCAAATATATTATTGTGTCCAACAGAAATCTTCAATTAATGTGTAGATAATCTTGTTTTTGTAGCAAAAATGGTATCAAGCAGTACATTCAACTAGTTAAGCTAATATTAATGAATTATATGTTATATCAATGTTTAAGCTTAAAAATATAACAACAATTTTTTTTCTTTTACGATTCTTTTTGTTGTTATGTTTTTTTTACAACAATTAGTTGTTATGTTTATTAGTACTTTTTTATATGCTTATCAGTACCTATGTGACATAGTTATAACATGAGTTTTGATTTTTTTTTTTAATTTATCAAATTAATTACGTTTATGTTTAAGATATGACGTGGTTGTGTTTAAATAAAACCACCATTTTAATGTTTTTAACTTTTATCAAAAAAGTATTTGTGTATGGTAAATTGGGAACTAGAATACTTTTATGAAGATTTGATTAGCGTTTGGAATTTCCTAAAGAAACTTACTTATAAAATTATAATCATGAACATATGTAATATTTAACATATAATGCCAAAAAACATATTTGCTTTTAAAACAGCCAAGGTTTCGGTAAATAGTTTATTTGAATGACCAGAGTATATATTTATATGAGAAAACATGCATATCTAAGACTTTTTTAGTCAAACTAGGTGGGTTGCCCGCACATGCGGGCATAATTTTTTTATAAAACTACTTATCAATATATACATTCTAATTTATAAATTATAAAAAAAATTATTATTTATTTTTCCATTTGATTTTTTTATGTGAAAATTCTTATGTATACTATATTCATTATTAATAAATCAATCTTAGAATTCATTCAATTATATAAAATTAATAATTTTATTTGATTAATATTTAGTTATGTGTTTTCTGTTTTTTAAATTTTATGTGCGGGCATAATTTTTTTATAAAACTTCTTATCAATATATACATTCTAATTTATAAATTATAAAAAAAAATATTATTTATTTTACCATTTGATTTTTTTATGTGAAAATTCTTATGTATACTATATTCATTATTAATAAATCAATCTTAGAATTCATTCAATTATATAAAATTAATAATTTTATTTGATTAATATTTAGTTATGTGTTTTCTGTTTTTTAAATTTTTATGTGCGGGCATAATTTTTTTATAAAACTACTTATCAATATATACATTCTAATTTATCAATTATAAAAAAAATTATTATTTATTTTACCATTTGATTTTTTTATGTGAAAATTCTTATGTATACTATATTCATTATTAATAAATCAATCTTAGAATTCATTCAATTATATAAAATTAATAATTTTATTTGATTAATATTTAGTTATGTGTTTTCTGTTTTTTAAATTTTATGTGCGGGCATAATTTTTTTATAAAACTTCTTATCAATATATACATTCTAATTTATAAATTATAAAAAAAATATTATTTATTTTACCATTTGATTTTTTTATGTGAAAATTCTTATGTATACTATATTCATTATTAATAAATCAATCTTAGAATTCATTCAATTATATAAAATTAATAATTTTATTTGATTAATATTTAGTTATGTGTTTTCTGTTTTTTAAATTTTTATGTGCGGGCATAATTTTTTTATAAAACTACTTATCAATATATACATTCTAATTTATAAATTATAAAAAAAATATTATTTATTTTACCATTTGATTTTTTTATGTGAAAATTCTTATGTATACTATATTCATTATTAATAAATCAATCTTAGAATTCATTCAATTATATAAAATTAATAATTTTATTTGATTAATATTTAGTTATGTGTTTTCTGTTTTTTTAAATTTTATCTTTTATTAAAAGATTTTTTGTAGGATAACAACACAATATATATATATCAGAATTATCTTTTTATTTTAAATAATCTTTAGATTTTGAATAATTCTTATTATTATTAGTTTTAATTATTTATCTGATAAAAATAATTTAAATTCGTTTTTTATTTTTAAATAATTTATATATTTTATTCATTAAGGGCATAAACGATATTAGCCGCTCTAACTTTTAACGTGGGAGCTCCGTTGCGAAAAATCACTTCGCAAATAATAGTATAGATTTTAGATTAGTTTCGGACTTATTAAAACTAAACACCAAATCAGTTAACTAGATTGGTAGAATTACCTATATAAAAATCGTATCACTTCTGATTATGGTTACACCATGATTCTGTGTTGTATACTAAACTATATAATTTAGAGATTATGTGTATTTTCTTAACCTTTATACACAAAATCAGTTACTAAGCTTAGTCCTTGTCAATTTAGATATCGATAAGTCGATTTCTGAAGTTTTTTTATTTGTTAAAACATTTTCTTGCTTTTTATTTAAATTTGTGAAACTACCCCATATATATATACACTTCCGTAAAATGCATCATTTAATATAGTCAAATAGATATAAAGCGATAAAAGCATATAAAAGAGAACCCTCTATCTAGCAGTAATGAAACTTGAGTCAAGATAAATTTGATAGTGAGTACTGAGTACTAGTAGAAATGAAAATGGCATGTTAAATGCTGAATTTAGAAAGTTCATCACGCAACAAGGTAATTATCATCAACACTACTTTCTTTGACGCATTATGGTGAGGCCTAATGTCCACCGTCAGATATTTACATATATGTATGTAACTATTATAATGTTTGAAGTTGGTGAGAATGAATTAGTCACGATTTTTTGACGCATTATGGTGATGCCTAATGTCCACCGTCAGATATTTACATATATGTATGTAACTATTATAATGTTTGAAGTTGGTGAGAATGAATTAGTCACGATTTTTTGACGCATTATGGTGATGCCTAATGTCCACCGTCAGATATTTACATATATGTATGTAACTATTATAATGTTTGAAGTTGGTGAGAATGAACTAGTCACGATTTTACTTTCATTGTTCTTTTGCCATTTCAAGACAGAGTAACTTGAATATCATGTGGCGTGATGTAGCATGTCATACGTACCGATGGGGGTCACATGGACCATGTCACCATTGCTAAATATGCTGAAAATTAGCATGTTTCATGTGAAAGTCACTATTCGTAACAATTGCTATAATTAGTATCATGTAACATAACATTTCAATTAGTGGAATAAATTACTTTCATTTTTGTGGTAAAGTGTAGTGTTCAGTTTACAAGTTTATACGTAGTATATTAAAATATCACTTAATGTATTTATTAACTTTGAGAAAAATGTTTAAGCAAAAAAAAACTTTGAGAAAAGTAGAATATACCAAGGAGAAACAGAAAACGTCTGGTTGAAACAAAAAGTGTATGAAAAGGATTGACTAGTGAAAACCCATTTGCATTTTGAATGTTGTTTCCACCTTTCTTTTTTAGTCTCAATCTCTTAATCAAAGACTAATTGACTGATTAAATAATTTCTTGTATTAAAATAAGTAAATAAATAATTAGCAATGGAACTTTTTACTTTATGGAGTCTCTGTGGTTCTTCTACGGTCAAAGGGAGTGGTTCCATCCAACCATGCAGATTCCTTATTAGACGGTTAAAACTCGTTCCCAACCATTCCTCCTCGTCCTTGCTTTCTTCACTTTCGATTTAAAATATATCTAACTGGTCTATAATATGTCAACATTGTGGTCCAAACACAAGCAGTACATAAGAATCAGAATACATATACCGACATCAGATTTTAAAAGGCACTTACAAAATATTATTCAATCTTAGGAATGTTGTTGCAAAGTGTAAATGATCAAATCAGGGATATATGCGAAATTATTAGGGATGCTAGGGTATGCTTTACTGCTAACAAAGAGCTTTATTTCGTTGCCCTATGGATCACCAGTCAAATATAGCTCGAAGAATAGAGCTTTAGTGAGTGGCATACTTTGCTAAACACGGAACAAAGGTTTATATTATCGGTTGTGATCATTTTATTAAATATTAGTTGAAACCAATAATATGCCTTAATACATATTTTTTTCCTTTCATTTTATTTGTCGTTTCAAATTTATAAGAAAACATTTAGTTTTGTGTATATTCGAAATAAAACACTATCACCTATACACATAATCACATTTTAACCAATAATGACATATAAATTCAATAAAATTTGCATTGATTATAAACGGCACTTATTTTGAAACGAAAACTTTATTGTACAAAAACAAGTGAATTGAATGGAGGTAGTACAATTTAGTCACTAAAATAACAACCAAATCCCAACTTTTATGGTCATCTGAATGAATATAGTAGGTTCAAAGATTCATTCACAAGCATCACAAACAGAAGGTAAGTGAACACATATACAAATACCTATTGACCAAAAAAATGGTCAATGGAACAAGAAACAAAAGGAGAACAAAGTTATCCCTAAGCCCCATATATAGTAATATGTATTGATTAAAGAGGAAATAATAATTTCTAGACTTATTCGTGACAGAAAACAATGGACGAAGACTGACTATTTGTGTACATCCTTGTTCTAAAAATCGGCCGAGTAACCGATTAATCGGCCGATTAAACGTGACTCGTGTGGCTAGCGTGGCGAATTGGTTCTATTCGGTTGAGTTATACGTTGACCCGAGTAATGAAAGTAGTCTACGTAGAAATTAAAACTCGTCCGTGTAATTGAACAAATCGCTTGGCCCAAAATCCTGATTTCCTTGTTTAATTCGTATTTAGCCCATATTAAATTCTCTTCTACACAGCTGAAGCTCAACACAAACACTAACAAATCTTTTTTTTTGGTCAAACACTAACATATCTTCTTTGACATTAATTTTGGACTGTAATTTTGTATTGTGATCTAATTGGTCTATATTTATAAATCTCTGAATTTTAGTATTAATAATGTGTCTGTCAGAAACATGTATTATACAAATTTTTCGTATTATATATATTGAATGTGATATTATGCATATAAATGTACAAAAAATTCCTCCCCGCGTACTTTCCGATTTTTTTCCGTTTTTTCAATAAATCGCTAGGCCCGTGTGTGCCGCACGCGTAGCGCCTAGCGAGTTTCCGAACAAGGGTGTACATATATAAAAGTAGTATGTTACCCTTAATTCATCGTCCATTTAAAATGCTTTACCCTTTAGTTAGATATTTTTTCCACCTTAGCTTTTTCTTCATGTTTTCACCCTCTGTGACAGTACACAATTGTTATGGTGGAGCTTAAAAGTGCGACTGGTTACATTTCCATTCACTTCACATCATAACTTCATCTCAATAATAATATTCCAGAATTTGACAAGGATAAATTTGTCATATAGTAGGAGGAAGGAGCAACTTTTTTTTTTTTATGACATTGCTTATATATTTGTTTTTATATATGCAAAGATCACGCAGTCAAAAAAAAAAGATCATGCAGTCTTGAAAGCCTAATGAACCTTCAGCGCAGGACTAGGGACGCAAGGAACTCAAGAATTTGATCTGCTTTTTGAGTTTTTTGTTTTGGGCTCAAACTTCAACTGATTCATTCACCCATAAACTTGGTTCAAACATTTGATCTCATAATGGTTTTACCACATATACAACAATGGTTCTTAGCAACACCCTGAAACACACACTTGGATCTAGCGTAATCTAGAGTACAGTGTTTTATTTTTGACCACATTGAGATGAAAAATTCCAAAACTCGAAGCAAACCATCTCTTGACCACCTAATTAGACCTCATGATATAAACACATTTACTAACCTAATGAGACAAGCCAAAACCGAGATTACAAATCAAACTAGACTGTGAGTCCATAAAATCGGCATGATAAGCTTGACCCGACATCATCTACACCTTAGGCGCGTTCTCGGATTAGTCATGTATCACCAGCTTTCGATGTCCCGATCCTCAGCCTTAAAATTGGACAAACCCATCCAGAATAAAAGTCGAGCCTCAACAGTAACCACGAACCAAACTTGTGAATCCAAGTATCCAGCGGTGTGGGGCTCGGACCACCGACAAAAAGAGCTTCGCCAGTGCTGGGATGTCGAACCACCACCACGTACCAATTAAAGGAAAGCTCCTCCGGATAACCACTTCTTCGTCGCATGCCTTCTGTACATGTTATCTCTAAGAACCAGAGAACAACCCACCTTCTACTCGCCGTCAATACTTGCCTCCGATAGTCTCACCACCATGCACGAAAGTATAACCATGATCGGAGGAGTCGTCACACCGTGTCACACGCCATCACCGACGAGAAATCGCCAAAGATCTGTAACGGGAAAATTCAGATTTGGATCATCCTCAAGCTCTAAAATTCGACCCACTTCTCTTTCGTTCCACCATAACATCGCTTCTGTTCCAAAGGAAGCCGGCGTCACCGACGGCTTCAGAGTGAACTGCCAGATAGACCCCCGATTAACCCATAATCAACGAGCAAGGAGACCATAAGAAAGATGGAAGAGAAGAGAGCAAAAGGAAAAAGAGATAGAGGGGAAAGGAAGAGCCTCCGGCACCGACCACCATCGACCCAGAGCTAGGGTTTCACCGCTTTAATTGTAGAAATGGAAGAGAGCAATTCTAAAGAGAAATTGTTTTGGCTTAACTAATGGTAGACTGCGTTTTGAGTATTTTAAAAGTTGGTCTACGGGTTGTCTGTCTAGTCAGATATATTAGACCTAAACAAAACAATTTTTTTTGTAGAGAACTTTTTTTTTAAAACCGCTGTAGCCATTTAAAAATCAGTTTAGATAACTGTCCAATCAATATTTTCATATAAAATGTCTAGTTACCTGGTAATTTTTTTCTAAACATTGGTTTTTTTCATTAGGCACCATCACACATGTGAATAGACAACATATCCCTTATATGAATTTGAAAGTAACTCCATCCCAACTGGATATGGTGAAGCCCAATCCCCCCCCCCCCCCTACGCAGAAACAGAAAATAAAGAAAAAGCCCATTGGGCTCAAAGGTCCAATAGATATTTTTCTTTTTTGGTAAACTTTGAGCGAACAAACAAAATTAAGAGGGTATGTATGTATGGGAAGTTAGGCCCTATTAAAAAAGGTCTTATGAGTTGGTTTCTTTCGTCTCATGACATAAACTGTGCTGTGACTGGGCTTTCTGAGAGTTGATGAAAAGGAAACCTTGAGCGGCCGCACACCCTACACACAAAATTAAAAACCAAATTCAATGTTACCAATCTTAAAACTCTGAACCATATGTAAACGGAATCATTGGGTCAAAGGAGGAACACACGAAGGAACAAGAGATAGTTAATCGCCATCCCTTAAATTCTGTAGACAAACAAAAAAAAAAACAAAGACTTTGACAAAATAATGGTTGCGACTAATGAATATTGAACAAAGAAGTCATACACAAATTTGCATTATTATTGCAAAATTGTCAAAGTAGATGGCTGATGGAGAGGCCGGGACAGAATAGCCTAGTGGTAACACTCAGGTGAACTGGATCCCAAGACACCAGGGTTCGACTCCTACAGGGATTTTTGGGAGCGATAAAACCCGTAACAAAAAAAAAAGATGGCTGATGGAGAGAGAACGCGTGGTCAGCACGAAGCAGGTAAATAAAGTGTTTGTTCAACAAACAGCTAATGAAATTAAATTAAATATAATAAATAAATCTTCTCTCCACCTAACTTGTTATCCACCTCTTCTCTTTCTCTTTCCTTGAAGCTTTTCTTTTCTCATCGTTCCTCCCACACGCCTTTCATCACTTGTTCCCATTCGCCTCTCAGAGAATCATCACCGTCGGCCTCTTCCGTCTCTTATCCGTAAGTTTCTCATGCCCTCTCTCTCTCTATCTCTACCCATTTTCCCCCAATTTGATTTGTATCGTCTCACATTCATTATATGTGGCTAGATCTGATTTAGATAACTTGTCTTGCTATTTGTATCTTACACTCAATTTCAATTTCACGGTGGAGCTAGTCCTCATAGCTTAACTGTTTCTGATTTGTTTGAAATTGAATTGCTTTCGTTTTGGGTTTTGCTCAGTTTGCTTCTTGATTACGGTTTTGCTTGTGAACTACTCTGAGACTTTTGCAAGTTTCTCTGTGGATTGTATAATTATTTTGGAAGAAAAGATGATCTCAACTCAATTGTTGTTTCTTTTGATTCAGACGTTTCAATTATACGCTAATTGTTCTTCAATTTTAACGACTTTTCCGCCTCTGTAATCTGTAAATAGTGGTGGTCTTGTATCAAAAGCTTTAAGCTTTTGTAGCATCTAACCATTTCTCTATATAAAGTTAGATACTTTGCGTACATCTAGTACTGTCCCCGTTATGTAGTACAACCTTTGGTATCTTTCTTTACTTAGTGTCTTTGTTTGAGTTTTTGTTCATCTCGAATTGTGGTTTAGTGTTAGACGACTCTACTTCTAGCTGCTCGTTTTCATTGTAGTTTTGTGCTCGTTCTTATGATTCATTTGCTTCTTGTTGTTGTTGTTCAGATTCTTCTCCTTTTTCAACTCAACAAGAATGGCTAATTGTTCGGGAGACTCCAACGACATGGCTTCCCAGTTTGACATTCTCCGATGCCCTTTCTTGAGGAACATCAATGAGCCCACTAATCTCTCCTTCTCTTCCTCCTTGCCTTTCCCCATGCCCGTAAGTATAAACACAAAGTCCCTTGCACTTGATTGTTTCTCATCATTGACTTATTATTAATTCCTTGCCAGGCACGAGCTGGTCAAGGACCTATATTTGAAGATGGGCCCAATTTTGACATGGCGTTTAGGCTTTTCCACGGCCAAGATGGAGTTGTCCCTCTCTCTCACAGCGCTAGAGCTGAAGCTGAGGAGAAGACCGTGCCTGCTTTCAACCCACTTGCTGCTAAGGCCGCCACGATTAGTCTCTCATCTTTTGGACCTGGAGGGCCTTTTGGGTTTGATGCGTTTTCCGACATGTTTAAAAACCAAAAGAGAAAGTCTGACTCCTCCAAAAAGAATGATTCTTCCAAGGTAAAGCTTTCATCCTCTTCTCATTGTGAACCCTGAAACATGCATTGTGTTGTTGGATTATGAGGTCAAACATTCAAAGATAGAGCATCATCACTTACTTGTTGTTGGCTGCTCTTTCAGGGAGGAAACCATGAATCTATGAGTGACGACTGGCTTCAAACAGGAAACTGCCCTATTGCTAAATCCTTTCGAGCTGTAAGTGGTGTGGCACCCCTCGTGGCAAAGATCCTGCAACCACCTCCAGGAATGCATTACAAGTGCCCTAAAGCAATAGTAGCAGCTCGAGCAGCCATATCAAAAACAGCTTTCGCCAAGAATCTCCGTCCACAGCCTTTATCATCCAAAGTACTTGTGATAGGGATGCTTGGCATGGCCCTAAACGTGCCTCTTGGGGTTTGGAGAGAGCACACTGAAAAGTTCTCAGCATCTTGGTTTATAGCTCTTCACGCAGCGGTTCCATTCATAGGAATACTGAGGAAGTCTGTGTTGATGCCTAAGATGGCTATGGTGTTTACCATAGCAGCGTCGGTTATGGGACAGGTGATTGGGTCAAGAGCAGAGAGGTATAGGCTCAAGTCGGTAGCTCAGAAGAAGATGACATTGGGTGGTCCAAGCCCGTCGTCTGTTGAAGCAACTCAGATGCAGTTCGCTGGAGTTTCAGCTGATGGAAGGTGCGGTGACAAAGTGGTGATGAAATGGAATCCCATGTTGCTTGAAGTAGCAACTCCTGTCTCTACAGGAACTGCTAATGTTGTCTGCTAAAAGATTTTGATTTCTTCAAGAAGATCTCGATATATATAATTGTTTTTCTGGATTGTGTTTGTATAAGTTTCTAAATGTTTGAGAAAAACTAGAATAAATTCATTTTTAAACTGTTGAATTGTATTTAAATGTAAAAGACTCGGTTTATTGAATAAAATAAAAGAATATAAGTTGGATATAGAGTTACTGAAAATACATGTTTTGGTGTTTATACATCTCATAAGTAACATTGGATTTTAGATATGAACAGCGTTATTGGTGACAAAAGTTTAAACTTGCGTTAACGACTATTGGGTGAGGAATCAATGTGTAATTGTGATTTATAGGCAAAAGGTACCTTAGACTAAAATTTTTAATTGACAGTCACGTAAAATAATGAGGCTGCTCCAGCGTTGATTAGATACATAATTAACTACAGAATAATCCATTAAAAATTTGGTCTTAGAAACGAACTTTATTTCAACGACAAAGCAATTAGTAAGTAACAAAATTTATAGTTAGTCCATTGCTAATCATTGTTAGCTACAAACCTTTGCACAAAAACTTCAATAACCTTCAAAAACAAAAATGACCAAACTTTTTTATTTTTTTTAAATTAATATTTTTTATTTTTTTTTCAATTTTAAACCTCACCCTCAAAACTCCACCCATAACTCTAAACCTTAAATCTAGATTAGTTAATCCAAGGGGTATAGACGTATATTTACATTTTTTAATAAAAATTATTTTTGTCATTTTTTTAAAGATTATTTTTGTGACAATTCTCAAAAAAATAAGACGTTAATATTTTAGAACAAAGATATAATAAAACCAGTCAAACAACTCTTCTCGGATTCCCCTATATAACAATTTAGACGACAAAATCTGTTATAAATGAAATAATTCTTGTCAAATGATTTTTTTGAGAAATCGGTCTAGCAGCATCTAGATGTACATAATCATTTCTGAAACGTGTAATTACCGGTTAGTGACTTCTGTAACATTGACAAAAAAAGTATAAAACAAGGTATCAAATGTGATATTGTGATGTATATGCAAAAGGTAGTTTAGATTACATTTTTAAGTGATAGCCACGTAAAATATGTCATTTTAAAATCAATAAAAATAATCCCACTAGAAAATTAGCGACGAATTTCAACGATAGAGCAATTAGAAAGGATTAAAATTTGTACCTTATGGCTGTCGTTGATTGTTATTTTTAGGTGGTGTTATATCAAATCAAAAACATCAAAAATGTCTCAAAAGAAATTAGAGGTCAATATTTTAGAACAAAAATAGAATAAAACTATTCGGATTTCCCCACAACATATCTACTACTAATTATATATATATATATACGTTCACATATAACAATTTCTATCATAAAACAACAAAAACACTGATAAAAACAAATACTACAATGTCGTCAATGAAATTTGCTATATTTTGTATTGTCCTCGTTTCTTTCGTTAGTCTTCATGAAGGTAGGTTATCTCTAGTTTAGGTTTCGATCATTTATCATCATTTATCATTATAAATATAATCTTATTTTCTATAATGTTTTTAATTGGTTTGTTTTTATTGTCTTTTATATAGGTTTCAGTTTGAAAGGTCTTTTTTCAGAAAATGCATCACCGTGCGAAAAAGGACACGCTGGTAAGTGGTGCTGCACTAAAGGAGCGCCAATGTGCGGAGATGACAAAAAAGAATGTGAGAAAACGTGCATTGAAGCAGCTAAACCTTAATCAAATTATTATTTAAAAGTAATAATTTTAATAAACTTAATTTATATATTTTATTTACTAAAATTTTAAATAAATAAAATTTGTATTTGTAGTTTTGTTAAATTTGTATATATGATCTACGAGAATATATACTGTTTTGTTTATTTTGATAACTTGTAAATGAATAAGTTTGATCTAATAAAACATTTATACCGATAAGTAATGTAGTTTGGTTAATAATTATTTATATATAGTAGCAAATTATTTTTTTTGCCTGATGATGAGATCATTTTGTACAGAAAAAAGATTTAGTCCAATGGTTAAATTTATCAATTTTTTATAATCTAACAAGCAAAAGTTTTTGTTATTATATAATTATAAAATGATGTCATCAAATTTATTCTTATCTCCGAAAACTTAAACTGTAAAAAACTAACTGAAATCTACTTAAAAATCGGATGAACAAAATCCATTTTAAATGTGATAAGGTCTGACCATAATATACTTTTTAATTCTTTGCGAAAACTATATA
>CAJHQP010003552.1:0-66018 GCA_905132765.1 Moricandia arvensis
ACATGCACACATGAAAGAAACACACAAAGTGGAACCGAAAGTTTATACGAAAATCAAACATATAGTTTAAACAGGAAGATACACATGGTAACCGAAGTTACGGTCGTTCTTGTTCTTGTGGTGATGTCTTACCACATAGATAAAGTGAAATTGAAAAGTAACAAGTAACAAGTAACAGTAAGCAAAGGAACTAGTAGTAGTAGCCAAGGATGACTTCCCCTTTTGGTGGGAACATGAAACAGCACCAAGTTTCAATGTCTCAGATATGGACAGAGAAATGGTGCAAGTCCCCACCTCCATGCATGTCATTGGACTGGCCATGAACAAGCATAGCTCGGTTAGTCTGAGTTGTTGGGAAACCTGAAAACTGGAATTCAGTGTGGCCGAAGATATCAACAGCACCGTCGGAAACACAAGTAATGTCTGAGCCAGAAGTGGTTGAGCCACGGTCTTTGTTGTGCTGCAGTATATGAGCTTGGAATCTAGACATGTTTGTCTTTTTGTTTTCTTCTTGTTCTTTAGCAGCAGCCTGTTCGGAATCTTGAAGAAGTTTTTTGGTGTTGAGGAATCTTCCACCGGAACCTCTTGGCCTTTTAAGAGCATGAACATGTCGAGATTCATGAAGATACGGCTGTTGCAGTAAGAAAAAGACAGAGATGAGCATAGCTTTCTAACTGAGAAGCTTTTGTTTCTGTTGTTGGTCCTTATTATATACCTTTCTTGCTTTGATTAGTTTGTTTTGAGCCTCAAGCTTGGCACGTTGCTCCCTTCTCCTCATGATTGCATGGTACTGCTTCGCATTGACAAAGACTGGCTCAGCTTGAGTGATCTCCCCTGGTAGTGGAACTCGACCAGAAACCATACCCACCATTTGTGGATTGCTTGTCTGAAAAAGAGATGAAGACACTTGAGATCCCATGGACTAATAACACTGAAAAGATAATCTACCATATAAGGCATAATAGAACAACTCCATTGCATAAACCAACTAAATGCAAGCATAGCAGAAGAAGAAAGTATACGAAAGGATGGTCTTACTAACCAGTGCCTGTGGAAGATATGTTGTAGCTAACAAACCACCAAAATGTGGATCAGCATAATGAAAGGAGAAGTTAGCCTGCACCATGTATGATATAAGGTATCAGTCCACCATCGTTTGCTATTGTTACAAATTAAAGGCTTACAAGTACCTGCGTCGGACCAAAGTGCATGCTCGGGAACCCTGTCATTGCGCCTGATTTAGCATGAGTCGCAGATACCTTCCCCTGAGTTTCTTCAGATCCTAGATAAACATCTAAGGAAATGAGAGAGATGATAACATCTTCTTTATGGCAAAATGAACGATTCTCTTGTAAATAACATGAGTACTGAGCATATACCAACAGTCTAATATCTGATAAGCAATCAATATCATCTCAAGATATCAAGCAAGAATCTACAAGTGCTCTCAATGGGAAGATGTAACAATCGAGTACAACCAAGATATTCCTTTAGAACTGACCTGATTTGGTTGAAAAAGAGATTTGTCTGGAAGGATTATCATCTCCACTACTTGCAACTTCAGTGTAAGACTGACCAGTGGACTGAGTAGAAGGTGAATCCTGGTCCTGGAAACTGATTTGCTTTGTGGTATGCATATGTTCAGGCCTTGCATCAACCACCTTCAAGCTTAGGGATTCAGTTGGAACCACTCCCCATGAGATGCTAGTATTAAGGTACGGCAAAGTAGAACCTTTCTTATTCATCTGATGCATCATAACATCAAACAAGCCTATTAGATGAAGAAGACCTACATAACTCAAAAAGATTAGACTATTTGGACAAAGATGATATTGCATAAAAGAATATCCTTTACAACCTAGAAATAGAACCCACACAACAAGTAGTATATAAACTTAACTCTGAATCGATAGTACTATATTGGCCGAAAGTAGAAATCTTCCGACCAAGAAACAAAACACACAAGTTGTGCCAGTCATCACTTTTGGTTAAAAAAAAGGCGTTGACTTGAGAGGAAAGAGTTAACCAAATCAGTAAACAACATCTATCTCACGCCACGAGACAGATACAACGAAAAGGGGAAAACTTTGAGAGAGATTAAACACCAAAGCCTTATGAACTAGAGACTACAGAGATATAGAGGGAGATAGATAGATAAAGAGAAAACCTTTTTGAGTATTAGATGAAAACGAAGATGAAGAAAGACACAGACTTAGTTTTGCATGTCTTCTCTCTTTCTGTGAAGCTAAGTGAATCAGTGTGTGTGTCCTTATGATCTTCTTCTTGTGCTTTCTAGATTTGTTTCTCTCTTTCTCTCTTTCTCTCTCTCTGTCTTACCTTTCCTGGGGAACCACCATGGCGAAGAACAGCACTACCAGCTTCTCCTTCTGCTTCACTATTATTGTCTTTAAGTGCTTTAACTATTCTCACTTAAGAGCTTAATTTAATTCATTCACATTACCGAAACACATAATAATAAAAAAAAAGACTTTTTCTTTTTAAAAATTTGATTCCTAAATTCCTAAAAATGAAAACTTAAAATTGGGAAAACTCTAAAACTATAACTTTAAAAGACATATGATAATGCAACGAAGAAATGATTCTTATCTCTAACAAATTAGTTTAGCAATTTAACTTTTTCTGTTTAATCACTTTAGCAATAATGTATTAGTGTAAGGTGACCTTAGATTAACCTTTTCCCCCCCATCTTATATTTTCGAATATAATAAAGTTTTCTTGTTGCTGTATGATGTCTTCCTAATTAATCTAATCTAATCTAGTAGTGAAGCCAAAAAGTATAAGCTATCTTGGCCACGTTAAGCTAAGTTATTATATTAATTAAGATGATATTTAGCTTTGTCGAAAGTGTATTGTCGTTTCCAGACAATGAAGCTATTAAATTTGTGTGAACCGTCCTTAACTGCATTTAGGTGGGTCTTTAATTAGTCTTTAGCCGCCTCTTAGCTTGTAAATTAACACGCTTTGTTGGAATAAACTAACAACTTTCATCTTTAGAATAATATTTCAGTTTTGATCTACAAGTTCTATCAGAACAATTTATCTTGGGTAAAGTTGTTTGACTGTTTAAGGAAAGTTTAAGCAGGCAAAATGGGTTAGGAATAAGGATTGCATTATACTTAAACTTAGGCTGAGTTCTTAATCAAGTACCTAACCCGTTTTGCAATGAAAGAAAGCTTTAGTGCAAGTCAAGCATAGTGTTACACCCTTTCTTTATCCTTGGAACGACCAAAACATAATAATTGCTACTTCATTGTTTTCTTTAGTTTCTTTTTGTTAACAAATTATTAGACTTTGAACCCCTTGATCTATGAGGATTTTGACACATGGGTACTGGAATACTCATCCCCTAGGGACCCGAAATCAAAAGTTAGTTACCTTTCTTTGGACCAAGAACAATGGAGACAGAGAGAAAGCTATTAGTATTATAGAAGTCATGCTAACAAGTTAGAGCAACTTAGAAAGATCAGTATGTTACTGCGAATGACAGTTTCAACGAGTTGGTTCATTCTTATATGATAAAGAAGAGAGTTGGATAAGTACACTGGACAGGCTCGATGAATCAGTACCCCCCGAGGTATCTTAGCTAGATAGCAAGCAGCATGTGAATACGTTCCAAGGCATCAAATGTATTTGGAGCGATATACAGCAGCAGATGAAGGAGTATTCACCTTTATATCTCATGCTGCTTTAACAATCAGATTGTAGATAATGTTCTAAGCCTACTCACATATATGGTCGGTCTATGGGCGGCCCTCAAAGTGATGCTACTATAAATGTTGTTCAACAGTCAATAAAACCAACAAGAATGAGTTACTGTCCATGTTCGAAATCGAACCTGTATAATGCAAAGATTTGTTGGAAGCTATGACAAAAGGTTAACACACTCGGCTTCTGTTTTATTACTGTTATTTGTGGGTGTTGTCATTGGAGGAATGCTTGCATGATATTGAATAAATTCAATGAAATGACATGGTTCATGAATCGCATCTCTCTTCATATTTTTCCAATAACAATATTTTTCAGCCAGGGTGTCTTTGAGGGCTGTTCTTCTCAATCAAAAAGTATACAAAGAAAAACAATGTTTAATGAAAAATCAGACCAACCCTTTTTTCAATTACAAAGGTAAGCGTTCCCAAACAGCTACTAACAATCAACCAATGCCAACATAAAACAATCCACGAGACTTGTACGAGGATTAAATAAATAATATAGAAAAGGTTTAACTAACAACAAGACCACAAGAACAAACCAGAGTTTTGGCCAAAATCATGAGTATTGAGTCCTTTTTCATTGATCAGCGTTAAGGGCTTTGGACATCCATTCTGACACTGCGGCTTGAGTTTCCGAATCCATTCTTGGAAGTAAAGTCAATGGAGTCACAGAAACCTGTCATTACAAAAAGGTTAAGTATGTAGATAAACATCATCAAGAACTTCACCAGAAAAATTCCACATCATGATGATGACAAAGAAAAGGAGAATGAATAAATGATAACTGAAAAGAGCATATGATCATGCCAACTTACAAAACCATCTTCTATAGCCTTGATATCCAAATCTTCATCCGTATGTTCTTGTTCTTTAGCCACAAACTGAACATAGAAAAAATCAGGACTCAGGATCTAAGACACATACTAAATATCCAAAGGGTTTTTGAAGAGAACGGAGGTCAAATGTTTCTATACCTCTAGGCGGAAGTATTTCTTAACACGGCTATCAGTTTTAGCAGCAACACCAACCGATTCAATCTCCACAATACTCTTCTTCTGCGTGGTAAAACGACGAGCCGCTCCCTGAGATTGCCAGATATCTTACTCTCAGTATCTAATTAACCAATCTTAGACCTGAACCCAAAACTAATATAGAAAACAGAGCTGCGGTTAAAAAATCTTGAATAGGAAGAGTTTACTCACAGCAGCTGAAGCATCTCTGCCAAGCTGGGCAAGCTGAGCCCCTAGGCTTTGTTGGTTGGACATGAAATTCCCAGCACCAGGGTGACGGTTAGCTGAAACAGCTTGCCAGCTAGGACTCTGCCTCCACATGCTTTGTTTTGTTACCTTGAAACCCTATTCAAATATAAACGACATCAACTTCCTTAAGCCATTGGCCTACGAGGCAACACGTTCACAACATCAACGACTACGGCTTATAAATCATGCTCTTAGCATGCCAAAGTCGAACCAAAAATCAGTTTTGAGACGCGTTTTGCTTATAAGAAAACAAACCTTGTTTGATGAGGGTGATGTTGGAATTTCAATGTTGAGAGAACAGTCTGTAGGGAAAACTCCTTTCTCAATGTCTCTGATAGTTGCGTTTATCAAAGGTAAACAGACACCAACAGCATCCTTAAAGTCACTTTCTTTGCTTTCACCTTTCTTCCTATAACCGATTAGAAAAGAAAAAAAAAAAGGTTAATGGCCAACAAAAGTCCACATATATATCAGCATGCAGTCCCATCATCACATGATATACTCACCAGTTCAATGATATCGACAAAGAGGGTACTCCAGAAATCAAAGCTTCCCTAGCTCCAGCCACAGAACCGGAATAAAACCTGAAGGATTCTCCCATCAGAAAAAAAAACACTTAGCAGATGGGCAGAACAAGAAATAACCAGTTTGTATACAAAGACCAAAACACCTACATTTGATGCCCACAGCTTGACCCCTGATTGATTCCACTAATGACCTAAACAAAATAAGCAGAAGTTACAAGATACCATAACATCATATATGATGAGATGATGATGATTAAGAAAATGCTAACCAGTATTGGTTTTGACCAAGCGAAAAGCGCTCCGGATAATCCTAATGAGATGCAGTCCACAGGAGTCCCTAAGAACAAAACAATAACCTCAAAGCCTATGAACACCAAAACGGTACTAACACTAGAGAGATTTAATGGATCTTCGTTCCAACAAAGACTCCAACTTTCAGATTAAAGAACGTTCCTTTGTCAAGCTTATAGATGTATTCATAATCATTTGAAGCAAAAATCCACAAACCTGAAACTTCAAAGGCAGTTGCACCTTTGATTATAGCGGAAGTTGCAGCGATGGTTTCTCCAGGAGTCATAGAATGAGAAGAAACCGATTTATCCCTGTCACATTCACAAGCCTTATGGGTCATCAAAAGTTTAAAACTTTAACAAGAATATGAACAAATCAGAAAGATGGAGAAACCGTACGTTTGAGGAGCACAGACATGGACATTGTAGAGTCCTTCGTTGACCAGAGCCTCAACGAGAGAGACGAGTCCAGGAGAATCAATCCCATCTCCATTCGTGACTAAAACGATGGGTCTGGAGTCATCGATCTCCTTCTCCGCAACATCGACGGAATCAGAAGTAGAGGGAGCCTCCTCCTCCTCCGCAGCAGCAGCAGCAGATGCATCGTTCCCTCCTTTTCTCTTGGAAAGAACGTCTTGGAGATTCGAGACAAGAGCGGCAGACAAGCCGTTGTTGTTCTTCGAGGTCATCGTATAACAAAGAGAGAAGAAGACGCAGATGATGAGACCCTAATGAGAAGAGGAAGATGAAGAACGAGAAGATTGGAGAGAGAGCGGGTCTAACGGAGGAAAGAGCGAAGAGATTACTTTGATAGAGAGAGAGCGAGGAAGAAGAACAGTAGTAACTCACAATATTGTCCAAATAAATTAATTAATTAATACTATTAAATACAGTTGGAATAGTGTTTTCCTAAGTAAAAAAATATTTCTTAATTATGAATTAAGACATACTAGAAACCTTGGAATTTAAAAGAGATTAATGTTTTTTTTTCTTGTAATTACGGTCAAAAGGATGAAACATGTTATAAAATGTTGTAATTATTACATACTATACATTTTAAGATATTGGTGAAAAAAATAGTTTGAACCGACAGCATTATAGTACCATGTTGGTTGATAATTAAAACTGTTAATTGTGTTGCTAGATCATATGCTGGCTAAATATTTTTACTATATCAAACTAGCCTTTTTGATTTCATTAGTTTTAGTCAATCTGTGTCATCGAATGTTTTGTTTTTATTACTGAATTGGGTACAATTTGCATTAAATTAAGAGTTCATAGGTGATGAATAAAAATTTGCATTTCTAAATATGTCTATTTGGTAGCTTATTCCAGCCAATAATTGAATTTGTTAGTTAGGGTTGCATACTATTAATGATTAGTGATTTTAAAACTGATTATGGGTGACAGAAGATTAATATTATTGTCTCCCTAATCATAAAATGTCAAAGGTTAGCTATCTCCTTAATTTTTTTTTTTGATTAGCTGGAATGGTGTGATCGTCACGTCCTGATGATTATGTGAGTAACTAGTATCAATTGTATATTAATAGATTCAAATGAAAACATGAACTGTTGTAAAGTATATCTTATCCATTGTCCGCTTGAACAAATTCAAAAACTTTATATTTTTCTCCAAGTTTTGGGCTCTCTTTTGCGTTTACTCTTTAGATCTTTAACAGTTGGCTACGAACTTTATCGAACTTTACAGACATGGATTGAGTATAATGTAATTGTTAAATAATCAAAATTCGTAGTTAAGAATAAGCCCATTTGGATATTTTCCAGGAGAAGAAAAGTATTAGGCCTACTTAACAGATTAGTGGGCCGAATATATCATCCGATCCTATATACTACTTTAATTTTAGAAAGCCCACACAAACAACATATCCTAAAATTATACCAAGTAGTAGAATTCTATAAATAAATGTCATAAAGACTATCATACCAAGTTACTAACTACATATAAAAAAAATGAGTAATAACCTAAGATAATTCTAGAAAATTTTTTATCACCAAAATAACTTTTAATGAAAAAATAACCAAAATAATTTTTATTAGAGGGTATAAATTTACATTTATACCTATTGGGTTAATATAATCTAGCATTAGGGTTTAGAGTTATAGGGTTAGATTTTGGGGGTGAGGTTTAAAACTGAAAAAAATATATTAATTTTTAGAAAATAAAAAAGATCTTGTTTGGTCATTTTTGTTCTTAAAAATTATTTTTATGCAAAAAAACTTTAAAAATAGTTATTTGAGAGATTTACCTTATAAAATTTTATATGGCATGAATAAAATGATTTTATTAATGCACACTTCTTCATAAATTCCCATACTAGTTATTTTGTTTTTATTATTTACATATTTTTATATTATTTTTGAGTTCTTTATGTTTTAATATACGAACTTCATCTATTTAATAAAAATTTGAAAGATGTTAAACATTTTTCTAAAATTTGCACTAAACCAATATATATATATATATATATATATATATATATATATTTAAAAAAGAATAGAATTTGATTAATTTTTTGTGGTTATGATTATATAGTTTTATATATAATAATTATAAATTGTGAATGTGAAGCTACTATAATAGCATAATAAATTATTATTTGTTAATTATGTTTATATAAAATATCAATTATAGAGTACTTGGAATAATATTTTTCTTTTTGTTAAAGCCCTTCGAAAATTATTTCATCTAAAAGTTGAATCAGAAAAATCACATAGGTGTTATAACTTAATCGACTTTTCAACCTGAATAATTCAGATTAATACTAATGTTTAGCCTTTGACTCTTTCGTCTTAAACAAAAAAAGGAGTGTCTCTGACTTTGACTTATTTATTAATTGTGAACATAAAATAAGTACTGTAACCTACAAGAAAAATAAAGTCTTTTTGACTTCGTCATTGAGTATAGTAAAACAAAACACTGCAGCCGTCTGCGACGAATGTGTGACTCAGCAAAGTATAGCAGCATACGTTACGACTTACGAACTCAGTGACTGCACGACAATATCGTCTAAATTACGTTAGAAATTTTCAACGACAATTATATGATATTTAGCAGACAAATTAAATTGATTTTTAAGGTACGATTAAAGTATCCAAATCTCCAGTATATGTGACGTTGCATGCATGATGCATTAGACAGAAATTAAACTAGTATTATATACTTTGGAATTTTTATTGTGACAGAACAAACAATTTCAAAAACTTTTGTGAAAAGTAACTTGTTTCAACTTTAGGATATGCCTATCATATTTGTCACTTACACGTAAACATGTCTCCACAAATGTAGAATGATTCTTGGCGTTTTCGAATAACTCGGTTTTTACCTTTTAAATTTAAACGTTCATTTCACGGTTTCTAGGACGTACGGCACGTAAAGAACCATGTTAGGCACATATCATGGACATTTATTTATTTTTGGGTTGAATATGCTTCTTATAAAAAGATATATAAACAATAGCTCGAATTTTATAATATATGTTTAATTATGGTTGGTTTTTAAGTTTCCATGAAATGTTTAGCAAAGAGACTAGCCTAAAACACAAAGTGGGCGGCTGGATTAAGTTTATATTAAATAGTATATTTTCAGTATGAAATTTATTGATATCTTATAAGTCGTCAAATTATTTAAACAAACCTACGTACTTATCATAACAGAAAAAACGATCACGGATCTTTTTACATTTGACTGCAAAATAAATAATCTGTAAGTTCGAACAATATAAAATTATATCTGAGACAACATTAATTAATTTAACAATGTGGCATTTCATTCCGTTTCCATTAATTAACTAAACTTTTCACATGAACTGGATACCTAACGAATAAAATGAGCATATTCTTTTTAGGTAATTTATTCTAATTGTAATTCCATGCATACAGCCAGTTACGAAAAACTCAGAATAGTGTTACTCGTATATATAATTGTATTTTTCTTATTATAAATAAAATTAATTTGTCATTAATTTTTGGTAGACTTATTTTTTTTTGGTAAACTTGCCAAATGCTATTAACAGAAAAAACCCAAAGAGAAAATAAATTGATCATGAACAAAAGTTTTTTTTTTTGAATTTATCATTAACACGAGTTACACACGTTGTTATAAAAAAAATCTTTACTCGATATACAATAAATACAATAGAATATACTACATATTTTAGTAATATATAAAGATTAAGAGCATGAAACAGTATCCACCACAAAAAAACTCGACTTCTTAGCTAAGGGGTCGGCTGGGCCAAATTTACGATGAAAATATTAGAATATAAAGAAAAATTACAAGACGTAAGTGTAATGAACATACAATGTAATGATTTCCTATAAGTCGAATTATTAAACAAAAAATGATCACCAAGATCTTTACATTTTACTGCAATATTAAACGAAGTAATATCAATATATAGAGAAATTTCATTCTAATCATCTATATTTCAGTTCATTTTTCATTGAACGCTTCACATTAAAATGGGTTATATTTAGAGAACAAAATGGAGATATTCTTATCCTTCTAACCTGATTAAAAAACATATATATACACTGGTTTACATTTTATAGAATGTTTCTTGGAAATTTAATGGTAATTTCATCACCGTTAAGTGTTACCTAATTGTGCTCTTCCTAAAAAAAACTATAAATAGTTTCATAAAACTCCTTTGGGCAACACTGCAAACTCAAAAAGATCCACTAAAAAAAAAGAAATAAAGATGAACAGAATCTTGAAAAAACTATTGTTCTTTAAGACAAAAGTGAAATCTTCATTACGACTATTCGAATCCAGGTCATCACTGTCTTCTTCATCTTCTTCCTCTTTTACTCCTCAGAAATACGACGTCTTTCTAAGCTTCAGAGGCGCAGATACTCGCAAGAGCCTCGTCAGTTTTCTCTACAGAGACTTAGTGGCGAAAGAGATTCGAACTTTCAAAGACGACAAGGAGCTGGAGAGAGGCCGTCCGATTTCCCCGGAGCTTCGCCAAGCCATCAAAGAGTCAAGAATCGCCGTGGTGGTGGTCTCTAAGACTTACTCAGGTTCCAAATGGTGTCTTGACGAGCTTGTGAAGATCTTGAAACTCGAGAAGAAGGGTTTGATCAAAGTGCTGCCTATTTTCTATGAGGTTGAACCAGCTGACGTGAGGTGGCAGAAGGGAGCAGTCGCGAAACAGTTCAAGAAACACGAGAAGAGAGAAAGCAGAGAGAAGGTCAAGTCGTGGAGGGATGCGTTGACTTATTTGTCTGATCTCTCTGGTGAATGTTCAAAGAACTGGTAAGTTATTTGATGGATCTTCTTCTTCATTAGCTCTTTATTACTCTGTTTTTGCTCTGTTTTTACTCTGTTTTGCTCTGTCTTGCTCTGTTTTTTTCTCAGGGAAGATGACTCGAAGCTGGTTGATGAAATCACGGAAAGAATATCAAAGATGTTGTTCTCCGTTAGACCAAGAAATGGTAATAACCTAGTTGATATAGACGAGCACATGAACCAACTGTATCCAAGGTTGGATCTAAACTCAAACCAAGGTGTTCAAGTCATTGGGATATGGGGAAGAGGAAGCATGGGAAGATCAGCACTCGCAAGACACGTTTACGAGAACATCTCACATAACTTTGAAGCTCATTGTTTCCTCGACGACGTGAGAAAGATCTCACAACATTGCCGCAAGTCTCATCTACAAGAAGAGCTTCTTTCCAAGATGCAAGGACAAGGGTTAAACACAAATAGCTCTCGTAGATGTCTTAAGGCGACCAAAGCAAGGCTCAAGAACAGGAAGGTTCTGCTTGTGGCTAACGATGTGGACAAGATCGAGCAGTTAGATGCGCTTGGTGAAGAGTTTAGCTGGTTTGGTCCAGGGAGCAGAGTTGTCATAACCACACAAGATAGGCAATTGCTTAGCTCGTCATGTGTTAAGAGTGTCTATGAAGTTGAGCTCTTGAGATGCTATGGAGTTCGTCAGCTCTTTAGGTCAGAAGCATTCAAACAGAGAGAGGATCATGTTGGTTTGGAGCAGTCTACTTATCGACCCATGAACTTCCCTGGTATTAATTTATTTTCGACCTTAAATCGTTTAGTGGCTTTGTTATGTGACAGAGGTCAGCTTAGGGAAAGACTCAATGCATTAATGTATAGTCGTTAGTTCTTAAAAAAAGAAAAAAGACAAGCCTTTGTATATACAAAGGGTAGATTTAGGTCAAATAATTTGTCTTTTGTTGTTGGTTATACTATTGTTTAGATTCATGAATATTGAATTGATGTGTTTGTTTGTTCTTTAATTGACTTAGTCTTAATAATAGTAAAGCTATTCTTTTGAATATGGTTTTACCAGTTGTATGTAATATTGTTCTTTCTGTAAGGAATAAATAATACACCATTTTTTTTGTTTATGCTTTGTTTCTGTAATAAAGAAGATTAGATCAAAGATTTGTAGTAATTACTTTCTGGAAAATTTTGAATAAAGATTGATAACCCCCCCCCCCCACACCCCAGAAAAAAATTATATAAATATGAATGAATTGGATTACTTCAGAAAACTTAAGAGCACTTTCATCAGGTAAAATACTCTCCATGGTTTTTTTTTTTTGAACATTCTCTCCATGGTTTCTGAGACTTTTATATTAATATTGTAAAAATTCTGTTATAGTTTGAACAAAAAAAATTCTGTTATATAATTTAATTTGAAAAGTTAAACAATAAAAAGATGACATGTGAAGATAGAGCATGTAGTGGAGGTGCTCTAATCAACACCATCGTATTAGAACTCACTTGAATCTCTTCCAAAGAAACCGATAAAATGTAATATATAGTTCTATTTTATATGTCTACTAGTTATTAATTCCTTAGAGTTAGTTTTGTGGTTATGGTATAATCTCAGCCCGAATCGGTGTGGGAGTAGTTATATGTCACAATATCATTAAATATGCCCACTTCGATTAATTTTCTTACTTTCTCATCATCTTCTTGGAAAAGAAAAGGAATTAGAGATCGTTACAAAATAAACGTGCTATTTGTTCTTATAACTGTATATGTATACCACTCCAATATCTTATGCATTATCTTCTCTAATGTGAAAAAGAAATGTTGGTTATTGAATTATATTTTGGTTATTTCAGTACACCTTCGTTTCTCTATATTACTTTCTCAATAATGTTCAATATTATTTCATCCATATTTTTCTTTGTGTTTTGTCTTTCACTTGCACATAACAATGGATACAAAGTCGCACCATGTGCGTTGAAAAAAAAAACTACGCACGTATTTTAGACTCTAGTGCAGTATGAATCACTGTTCTTAATATTGGTTGCTTAAGTGCATAATCATCTCTATTGGCGGCCGAAGACACTCAAAAGCCGTCATTAATTGCCTAATAAAGTTGGTTAACGCGTAATTAATTGGCATTTACGATCAGTCTCCGATTAATACTATATAACTAGACATTAAATCTTCTTCGAAGATGCAGTTAGCTACCAACTAACTTGTTCTTTTAAATGACTAGGAAATTCAAGGTTCGAACATCCGAAAATTTTCTTAGGATGAGGCATAGACAAATGGTAAATTGTTTTTTTTTTTCTTATGAGAATAGGTCTCTCCTAACGAAAATCAAATCTACAACTTCTTAAACTCATACTAGGTGACTTTTATTGTACTAGAAAAAAATATGCTACAGATTCGAAATAAAACTTTCTAAACAAAACTTTCTAAACAAAACCAACTTTCTAAACAAAACTAACTTTCTAAACAAAACTTTCTAAACAAAACTTTCTAAACAAAACTTTCTAAACTGTAAGAGTAACCATGTTCGTTTTTAAGAGTTTCGTTGGTCTATCAAACTATTTTACGTTGTTATATATACATGATATATTCCATGGTAGACGCAAAAAGACACCGTAGCACTACTTAAATTATTGCGGAATTTGAAAGTAGCTCAATTTGTTTTTTTTTTAGTTTTTAAAACATTCCATATAACTGACTTATAGTAATAAATACAGATTTTTTTTTCAACAAAAATTCACTCACACGTGTTTATGAACAAAATAATACATTAAAAGTTACTTAAGCCATATAAATCATATTACAACATTTATGAGCTAACAAATGTTATGTTGGTACTATTAACCTAATTCGATAGCCAAAAATATATTAGATTTCTAATCCAACAATTTTCTTGACATGTTTCTAGTTATATTAGTATTACATTGCTTTGAAATATTTGATCTATATATATATATATCTCTTTTTTTTTTTGAATATGTTCTATGATTCATTTCTAAAAATTAGGGTGAAAATTGTGAAAATTACAATTTCACAACCGGGTCAGATATTAATTTGACAAAATCAAAGCTAGCAAAAAAATAAAATAAATAAAAAATGAAAAGCTAGTTAATTTCACTAACTATCTAAAAACACTCCCTCTCTCCTACTTCCTCTTCCTATCTCTCTCTAACTTCTTTCTACGAATCTAATTATCTTTTTTTTCTTGGATAGTTGGCAAATAAGCCCAAGAAAATTCGAGGAAAGTAGAAAGAGAGCGAGTCTCTCTTGAAAAAAATCTCTTTTCCATGGGCTTTACACGAACACGGCTACCTATAAAATGGGTCCATTCTCTTCACTCAGACAGAACCATTCAGATGTCTTCTCTTACACCATCTACCTCCTACGATGTCTTTCTCAGCTTCAGAGGACTCGACACACGCCGCAACTTCATCAGCTTCCTCTACAAAGAACTCGTACGAAGGAACATCCGCACCTTCAAAGACGACAAGGAGCTAAAGAGTGGCCGGAAGATTTCGCCGGAGCTAGAACGCGCCATCGAGGAGTCCAAGTTCGCCGTCGTTGTGATCTCCGCGAACTACGCGGCCTCCACTTGGTGCCTTGAAGAACTCGTCAAGATCATGGATTTCGAGAACAAGGGCTCCCTCATCGTGATCCCCGTCTTCTACGGCGTTGACCCGTGTCAAGTGAGGAGACAGATCGGTGAAGTCGCTGTTCAGTTTGAGAAGCACGAGAAGAGAGAAGATCACGAGAAAGTCCTCTCGTGGAGACAAGCGTTGACTAATCTCGCGAGTATCTCCGGCGTTTGCACATTGAAATGGTAATAAAAACTCGTTTACTTGATGATCAAGTTAGGTTTTTTAGGTTTAAAGGTTGGATCTTTTGTCTTCAGGGAAGATGACTCGATGATGGTCGATGAGATTACTGAGAGAATATCACTCTTGATTGATACAAGGAAGACAACAAGAACAAGCAGTGGAAGTAACCTAGTGGGAATTGATGCACACATGAAAGCTCTGTCACGGTTACTAGACCTAAACTCGAAGAAGTCTGTGAGAGTGGTCGGGATTTGGGCAAGAGGAGGTAATGGAAGATCAGCTCTCGCTAAGTTCGTGTATCAGAACATCTGTCAACACTTTGAAAGCCATTGTTTCCTTGAAAACGTGAAGAGGATATCTCACGATCGTCACATGTCGCATCTACACCAAGAGCTTGTGAAGAGAGTCCAAGGGGAATGGAACCAAAGGGTTCTGCTTGTGGCAAACGAAGTTAACAAACTTGAACAGTTAGATGCTCTTGCAGAGGATTTCAACTGTTTTGGTCCGGGGAGTATAGTTATCATCACTACACAAGACAAGCAGCTTCTTGTTTCAGCTGGGATAAAGCTTGTTTATGAAGTAGAGCTTCTGAGGTTCCGGAAAGTTCGTGAACTGTTCAGACAGTTAGGCTTCAGAGTTAGAGAGAGAGCTATTGAGTCTGTTTTGTGTAAAGGAACAAATCTTGTCATGAAATGGTTAGGTTGTCTAGGTGTTAGATCTCGTTTGGGGAAAGTGTCTGAATCGGTACATTAAGTTTAGTGTGGGCTAAACTTAGTAAGATGTGGCTTAGAACTAGGAATGTTTTATTCTATTTTTGGAGTGGGTTTGCTGGTGTATAGAAGAATTATTATTCTTTGATTTGAGTAAATAATACAAATTCTTTTT
Organism: Moricandia arvensis; assembly: GCA_905132765.1. NCBI lineage: Eukaryota > Viridiplantae > Streptophyta > Magnoliopsida > Brassicales > Brassicaceae > Moricandia > Moricandia arvensis. Next base: position 15,788 of record CAJHQP010003552.1, read on the forward strand.
CAAGATTGGCTTTTTATGTGGTTCCATATGGCTCAACAGATTTGTTGAGAAGATCTAAAGTTCTTAATTTTCATTCTTCATTTCAAATCTAACATGACTAACATGCAAGAACAGAGAAAGAGAAGCTTTTGAATTGGAAGATCCCATAAGCGTTAAAAAGATCTGATCTCACTGACACTTTCTGTCTAAAGAAAGACCAACAATGGGTACTGTTTCTGTCTCTGTTGTCTGAATTATGCTTTATTGATTGATATCTTACATTCTTGGTTGGTTGTACCATATAATCATCTAGTAGATCCATGTAATCTGATATATATATATAATATAAGTCATGTTTCTCTGTTCTCTTTAAGAAACAACGTTTTATTGGTCTCATTTCATTGAGAAAATTGTTGGATTCTTGATTCTTAAAGATCAAAATGAGGATCCATTGATTGTTATGAGCTACATATTGCATAATGGATGCAGATAAGAGCGAGGAGTGTTGTTCTGTACAGCTTATTGATGGAGATGGTACATACAATGTCTCTGGCATTGATCATTTCATTAAAGAGGTGAAACTTGGAGAGTGTGGCCTCTCTTATGCTGTTGTCTCCATAATGGGTCCTCAAAGTAGCGGTATGCATGAAAGGAGAGAGTTCTGTAATATTCAGAATCTTACAGAACAGTGTTTAACAGTAACCTCATTGAACATTTGTGGTTTTGACAGGGAAGAGTACACTACTGAATAGTTTGTTTGGAACAAACTTCATGGAGATGGATGCATTCAAGGGAAGGTATGATATGATTTGATAGTAGTTTCTTTTGACTACTGTGTAAGAACTTGTGGCCTGATTCAGAACTGTCTATAGGTCTCAGACCACAAAAGGTATCTGGCTTGCAAGATGTGCCGGTATAGAGCCTTGCACACTTGTAATGGACTTAGAAGGCACAGATGGAAGGGAGAGAGGAGAGGTTATTCTTTGACTCATTACCACCTTTGTTTACTGTGCGACATTGATAAAGTTTGTTGTAATCTTGTGTCCTATTTTTCCAACCAGGATGATACTGCATTCGAGAAACAAAGTGCTCTTTTCGCTCTTGCTATCTCGGATGTCGTCTTGATCAACATGTAAGACTGTAGTAGAAACTTTCTAGTATATGAACTTTCATTTTTTATGACAAGGAAAGTACTTTTGCTTACATTCTCAACGCTTGTGCTGTATCTTTTTAGGTGGTGTCATGATATTGGTCGTGAACAAGCTGCTAATAAACCTCTCTTGAAAACTGTCTTTCAGGTACTTGTTTGTGATCAGAAAGTTATAAACTCTTTAAACGTGTTTCAACAGATACTTCTTCCCCTTGGATCCAATATCTTTGAAGCATGTGTTTGACAGGTTATGATGAGATTGTTTAGTCCACGTAAAACAACAATGCTGTTTGTAATAAGAGATAAAACTAGGGTACTCTCTCTTCTGTTTTCTTTATCATTATTATTACATTGCACTTCTGTAACTACTAACCTCTACATACATTATTTTGTTGATATGGTTTTTGGCTTGCAGACGCCATTGGAGAACTTAGAGCCTGTCTTAAGAGAAGATATTCAGAAGGTTCTAAAGAAGTGACTTTCAGGTGATGCCAAATTGATATTCATAGAAAGGTAGCTGATCAAGGATTTGCTCTTCATTGTGGCAGATATGGGATTCTGTTCCAAGGCCTGAAGCACACAAAGAAACTCCAATGAGTGACTTCTTCAATGTATGTTATGCTACAGAATGGTTGCTACGTTTCAGATATTTCATGTTGTTTTGTCTCTTTTGATGATTAGGTTGAAGTTGTTGCTCTTTCTAGTTATGAGGAGAAGGAAGAACAGTTTAAAGAGCAGGTGTGTGTGTGTGTGTGTGTGTGTGTGTGTGAGGCCGAGTTTTTTTTATGGATGAGTGTTCCAAGTTAGCATGCTTTTCTAGAAAGGTTCATTTTTCTTTTGAAACTTAGGTTGCTAGTTTGAGACAAAGGTTCATGCATTCTATTGCACCGGGTGGTCTTGCTGGAGACAGAAGAGGAGTGATTCCAGCATCAGGTTTTGCGTTCAGTGCAGATCAAATCTGGAGAGTTATCAAAGAGAACAAGGATCTTGACCTTCCTGCCCACAAGGTAGCTTATAGAGATAGCTTTATACTTTGGTTTATACTCCTTCTGAGCTCATTCTCTTGCAGGTCATGGTGGCTACTGTGCGGTGTGAAGAAATTGCAAATGAGAAGTTTTCTCATTTCATTACAAACGATGTAATGTTTCTGTAAATCTTGACTTAGCGTCTTTGTGTGTCCCATGGTCACTAACCACCCTTCTTGCTTTCTTTTACAGGACTGGCGCAAACTTGATGAGGAGGTGCAAGCTGGTCCAGTTTCTAGTTTTGGAAAGAGGCTTACTTCTATTCTTGGTTCTTGCTTATCAGAGTAAGCACATCTATTTTAACCAAGCTACTCACACATCAACTATATATATATTTAAGCTAATTTTTTTTTATTAGATATGATGGGGAGGCTACATTCTTTGATGAAGGTGTCAGATCTTCAAAGAGACATCAGCTTCAAGAAAAACTTCTCCAAGTAATATCTCTTGAACATGTTGTTCAAGCTTGTTTCTGTCACACTCAGTATATGCTTTCCTCACTGTTATTTTAACCTTGCAGCTTGTGAATCCAGCCTTTCAAGATGTGTTAGGACACATAAGATTTGGAATGCTTGAAAAGTTTAAGGCTTCTTTTGATAAAGCTTTAGAGATTGGTGAAGGCTTTTCTTCAGCTTCTGGTACTTGGATCAAGTCTTGCATGGCCCAATTCGATGAAGAGTGTGCAGGTGCCATCATTGAACAAGCTAACTGGGACACAGCTAAAGTACGTGACAAGCTTGTCCGTGACATAGAGGCTCACATTTCCTCTGTGAGGACTTCCAAGTTATCTGAACTTACCAGCCAATACGAGGTAAACACAAAAACAAAAACAAAAAAGCTTCGGACAGTTGAGTTGTGTTACTGATTTAACCTCTGATTTGCAGTCAAAGCTTCATGAAGCATTGTCAGAACCAGTGGAAGCTTTGTTGGAAGGAGCCAGTGATGAAACGTGGACAACAGTAAAGAAGCTTCACCAGCGTGAAACCGAGTCTGCTGTTTCTGGACTTAGTAGTGCATTAGCTCGTTTTGACATTGAAGAAGATATAAGAAACAAAATGGTGAAGAGCCTTCAGGAGTATTCAAGAGGTGTCATAGAATCTAAGGCAAAGGAAGAAGCAGGACGGGTCTTAATGCGTATGAAAGAAAGGTATATACAATAAACAGCAAGCCCTTTCAAGACCAGTTTAAAACAAAATTCTGATGTTCTTGTTCTTTCCTGCAGGTTTGGTACAATCTTCAGCCATGATTCTGATTCAATGCCACGTGTTTGGACCGGGAAAGAAGATATTCGAGCTATTACTAAAGCAGCTAGATCAGCTGTACGTTTGTATTCTTCTTAAACGTTTTGGTTTATAAGTCTTGAACAAAGTCTAAACACCTTGTTGTGGTTTCTTGTTTCTTGTTTCAGTCTTTGAAGTTGCTTTCAGTAATGGTTGTGATCCGTTTGGGTGATGAAACCGATAACATCGAGAAGACACTAACTGTTGCTCTTTTGGATCCAACAACGTCTAAGAAAAGCATCACAGCATCTGATCCATTAGCTTCAAGCACTTGGGATGAGGTATATATGTATTGACTCTGCTCCAGTCTCTTTTCACTTCAGCTGATTCTTGATGTAACACATGATTATGGTTGTAGGTTCCATCATCAAGAACATTGATCACACCGGTCCAGTGTAAATCTATATGGAGACAGTTCAAGACAGAGACAGAGTATACAGTGACTCAAGCCATATCTGCACAGGCATGATTACTTTACTCACAAGTTAGGTCTATGCTGTGTTTTCATGAATACTAATTGGTTAATACTAATTCAGGAAGCGAATAAGCGTGGTAGCAACTGGTTACCCCCTCCATGGGCGATTTTTGCATTGATCATACTTGGATTCAACGAGTTCATGACTCTTCTAAGGTCCATAAAAGCTAGTATTGATTGTTTACATATCGATGAATGATATGTATAACATTGTGAAGTCTCTTTTGCTTCTTGTTGTTGACAGAAACCCTCTCTATCTCGGTCTCTTGTTTGTTGGTTATCTTGTCTTGAAAGCACTCTGGACGCAACTAGATATCTCTGGCGAGTTCCGCAATGGTGTAGTAAGTAGCTTTCTCATGAATCATGTGGACTTGACAAGCTTGTTAATGATAACTCATATGATGTTACTACTTAATGGTTTCTTCAGCTTCCAGGGCTCATATCTGTATCAGCAAAGTTTGTTCCCACGGTCATGAACCTTCTCAAGAACCTTGCTGCGGAAGGCGAGGCTCCTCCCGCAGCTAATCCAGAGAACCGTCGTCCAAGCAACAACACTTCTTCAAGTGCTTCCTCGTCTGAACATCCACCAGAGCATAAAAGTGCATCAAAGACAGATTAATTTTGTTACACTCCAAAGATTTAATTTCCAATACTTTGTGTTTGATTTTTCACTTGTTTACTAACTCATGAGTACAATGTGCCGTTTTTAGAACCTTTTTGTTTTCTTTCATAACTTTTCTTTATACACAAGCGACTTTTAAATCCCATGATTTGAAGTGGCTAATTGTTTTTTTTCCTCAGAATGTGAATAAAATAAATGAAATACTATGAATATATCTACCATCTCATCAATAACTAGCTTGGGATAAGATGGCAACCTCATGAAAAGAGAGGAGAAATTAATCTTTACATTAACTGCTGAGTGGTGAAGTTTGTAACCATATTTTTAAAAATATTGAATACATTTTCAGAATCCAACTCATGGGTTGGTGAGTGTATTTATTAAAATATGAAACTTACACTTAAATAATTCATTACTATTTATCTAACGAAATTTGACCAATAGCCTTGCCAAAACATGGCTCTCTCTCTGTATACTGTTGTGTTTTTTTGTTCTTGGTTAGGTGGAGATTATTAATGGTGAAATTCAAAAACATATATCAACCAAAGAAGTACTTGTTAAAAAACAAAAATTACAATCATACAACTTCATCGTCGCATAGTACTTAGGATAAAGTCCAATATGTTTGGAACACTAGGAGAAGAAGAACAAGAGTCACCACAGATACTATTCTTCTTCTGCCTACAATATGTTATGAACACCTAACCAGACTGAGAAACACGAAGAGCACGAGGCATTATTGGCTCATGATGACCATTAATCCCCACAGAGATCGTCTGAATCTTGCAAGCATTCTCCGCACTAGTACTCAACATCTTCTTCTCCTTCTCTTCCTCCAACATAATCTCCTCTATGGTTCCCATTAATATCTTCTCCAAGCTTTCACCATCGGTCCATTCTCTAATCGCTGCTTTAACCAGCATTGGATTTTGACTAATCAGATCCCAAACCGGGAAATTCTTACGTGGCATCACGTAATCTTCTGCTTTTAGTTTTAAACTTGGACAGTAATCACCAGCTCCATCTCCTAAATAGATCATCTTCTTCTTCCCTTCCTTAGCTAGTGATTCTTGAATCCTCTCAATGACCAAACCCTAAATAAATGCAAACATATATAATGATTAAAACTATGGTTTAATATTAAGAAAACGACCATAATGGGACCATAGACATGTTTTGACTAATGTGGTCAATACCTGACTAAAACATTATTTTATAGTTTTAAACCACAGTGTACATTTTTTTTGTGTAGCGAGCTAATGATTTTTTTTTATTCCGGATATTTGGCGGACCGTAACCGAACCGACTAATTTTCCGGGCATGACTTAGCTAGCTATGATGAGTAGAAGAAAAACAAAATGTACAATGTACCTTGCACATGTTAGGAGGGCAAGTGCCATGAGTGCAACCATGAGAGGAGTTAGTGAAATCATGGTAAGGAGAAATTCTCAGCGTGTCTTTCTCATCGACAAATCCTGGGTTAGAGTTGATCTCAGAGAAGAGTTCACTAATCCCAAGATGCTCCACCATGGTATCGATGAAGAACATGTTCGCATCACTCACTATCCTAAGCTCACACCTGGAAACCAAACCGTAAATGTCGGTTCGTCAGAACCGGTTGGTTTTGTCTAATATTAGACAATATTTTATAATTCAAAAACAAACAAAATATTAATCAGAAATAATAATAATGGTGTTACCCTAAAGCATGTGCAGCTTTGATGGCAGGGACGATCCGTGGATGGATAGGGATTGTTCTTAGGGCTTGTTTAATCTCTTCAATGGTTTTGCCTTGATCATGAAGCTCTTTCATCATACAATCCTGTAATATAACAAAATATAACTTATGTTTTTTTTTTCATTTATGATATATGAACAAAGATTAAATTTGTGTTTTTCATTTATTATAAAAAGAAAAGGGAACGTAAGGTTACAAACCATGAGTGTGTTCCAAGGCATGGTGGGGAGAAGTTGATTAAACAAATCAGTGAAGCCAAGTTCATCAATAACCCAATTATCGCTATCAACGTCGATGATGGTCTTGTCAAAGTCGAACACAACGACAATGTTGTTCTTGTTGTTGTTGAAAGCCATGTCTCAGGAAAAGAAATTTGTGTGTTTAGATTTGATTGGATCTTTGAGAGTTCGTTGGTTTGTGGATGGAGGAGAAGAGAAACGTGGTTTGGTATTTATACAAAACAATGGAGGATGTTCTCGGAGATGCCATTGGAATCCTATTAGGCTTGTGAACCGTTGGATTAGTTGATGTTTAGAGGTTAAACATGAGTCTTGTTTTGTGATCCTACGGTTATTAAGAGCTCTTGATTGATTTTGTTTTAATTTTTTGCCTTTTTAGAAGTTTCCTGGTGGGTTTTGCATAAAGGTGAGGAGGTAACGCGGGAATAAGAGAAGAATATTCGGTAATGAAAAATTATATATTTCATATTTAGTCAATAACTAAAATTAAAGATAAAGTTGTAATATATGGTTTTAAAAGATAAATGTAGAATAATATATTGACATATCATATGAAATTCTAGATTATGCAATTATATTATTTAAGAAGCCCTGGTAAATTACTTTTTATTGTCATCTTACATTTGATGTAATCATATTATCTTATCTTGATGAATTTTTGTAAGATTATATTAAAATTTATTCATTATAGTATATAGTATTTTTAAGATTCTTCTAATCTTTATTAGTATTTGTAAGATCATACTAACACATTAGACAAAAACTTTGTCTAATTATTTGACAAACTGGGAATAGCGAGGAAGCCACATGCAAAGAATTTAGAAGGAGAGGGAATCGTGAGGGACAAAGATTAACAAAAATAGATATCTTAATTAAGTAATTAAACAGCCTTATTTGGTGGCTATTCGTTGTCAACAATTATTTTTCTATTAAGTTGTATTTTTACGAAATCCGACGGAGCAAACTTTATCAAAAACAGACCACGGTCCACAATTTAAGACTTGAGTTACATATATTTAGAATCATTTGACTGAACTTAACAAAAATTGGTTAAGATTAAGAATAAAACATTTAAACGTGTTGAATACTTTTTTTGGTACGTTTTCGGAAGTAAAAACTGCATAAAGAATTCAGAAAATATATGTCTAACAGAGAAGGTAGACCATAAAACAAAACTGTGAATATCTATTATCAACCAATGTTTTTTTAAAAATTATCAATAAATGTTGCATAAAAACAACAATCAATAAACAAGTAAAGTTGAATCCGTGACACAACAGCAATGGCAAACGCAGAAGCTGCCACGCAAATAAGATCTCATGGAAACACGTTGCCTTGTAAATTGTAATAATTCAAAAAAGAAAAAAACACGTTGCCTTGTACTACCTCAGTTTCAAATCATCTGCGGTGGTTCGTATGAATATGTGTCACCGTAAGATTTTGAAACTTGATCTTCAGTGAGACCTCCATCTTTAAAAAAAAAACTGATGGAACTAGAATATTAATAAATAAATTATTTCGTTGTCCAATAATCAAAACAGTCAAAGAAAAGTGTTGATAATAAGATTCGTCCTTTTCTGTGTTATGTGACATGTCACGCGTGTCCCATTAAAAACCTGAATCCCACTTACAAAGCTGATAAAGCTCCCTAATATCGTGCAGTCCAATAATCTAGCTAGGTCTAATAGTTATAATAATAATTAAATACTAGTTACAGTTTATGTACACGAGATTCAAGGTGGCTACTCTCCTCTAGTGATGAACCATATTTTGAATTTGAGTTATATAACATTCAATAAGTTAAAATGTAGTAATGGAACTGAAATTTTGTAAGAAAACTGCATTAGAAAATTTAAAAAGACTAAAAAGTAATAAATAAAACGACAACTAGTATACAATGAATGGAATCTACTTTGATATATAGATAGATAGTGTTGTCATATACTTTACGTTATTGGTTTGTTTTATACACATTTGAGAAACCGACTGCATGCCTAGGCCACGACCTTGTGTCTTCAATACATAAACCCGACGAAACACCAATCAGTGCCCATTGTTAATTATTGCATCTTTTTTCTCTCTGTTCTTGCTTTACCTTCATTTGTTAATATCATTACTTTTTTTTTAGAACTTTGGACCACTTTGCGTCTCTTTCATATGTTCTCCTGTTGCTTACCATTTCCACAAATTTGATTAAAGAAAGCAAATCATTATTTGGTGGGATTTCTAAATAACATTATGGTGTATTGTTAATTTTTTTTGTTTATATTGTCCAAAAGAACTTTATATTTATACAGAGTGACCATAAATTTTGTAAACAAATGACTTTTTTTTACTCAGTGACAATTCAACATTTTCAATTTTTTCTTTATGTTATATGCTTCTTAAAATACTCTATAGACTAAAATTATTGTTTAAAATCATAATATTTTAAGTGGTTGATTTCTTTGCCTAGGCTCCAGACCAGCTTCGCTCTTCCTGCAAAAATTCAAACTTGTATATGCTTTGTGACATTTGGGAGTTCAGATTGAAATTACTTAAAACAAAATACATACCATGTAAGATCTTAAAACTTTCCCTATATGATATGTTGTTTTCATATATTAAAAATGTACATATGAATGTGTAATTTATGATAGTTTATAGTGTTATAGGAGCATCTTCAATGTAAATTTTATTTTTCTCAAAATAAATTAATTTCATATATAGTTGAGTTTTATCTTATTTTCTTTTTTTGAAATAGAAAACAGAGTAATGAATAAAAATGTAAATACTTTACTCTATTTTTACTCTAGTATAAGAAGATTTTATTCATAACTTTATTTTGTAGTAAGGTTCTAAATACAACCCTTGAAACCAGACACATTTGACAATTTGATACTCTAATTAGGTGAATAAAATATCTGTAAACCTTACCACTCAATAAAGATTTTCCACTAATCCAACAAAGAAGAACATGAAAAGAACAAATAAATCATCTTTAAATGGAAAGAACATATCATATCTTTGACCCAAAAGAGAAAATAATTGTTCTAATAATTTCTTCTTTACAGGACTTGATCATACATGAGAAACTTTCCTAATTATACTACATCAAGTTTGCAACCATTGATGGAGTACACATGCTAATACATATAGTAGATGTTCAAAGTAACAGAAATTACATGACAACCATTGTTGTTGATGATAAAAAACATAAACATTGAAAATATTATGGTTGTGTTCTTCTCTAGAATCCAACCCATGATTATAACATAATTGTCAAACCGATTTCCTCATAGTTCAACCTATTACAGACAAAATAGGAGATAGATCTGTCTATACAAGACTTCAAGATAGTATCACATAATATTTTATGGACAAAAAAGAAGCAAAAGATCTAACTATTGCACACATACAAAAAAAGCTTTTTGTTATCACTTTGATTCTATACTTTCATGTCAAGACTGCTCCTTCTTGTTGAGATTTTGCCATGGAGGAAAATTCACCAGAAATGCTTCTCAAGAGCTGCTTACAGTACATGTCCTGTGCTTGTGTCACATTCTTCATACGATTGGCTCTAACCCAAGCAGGCTCTTCAGGGACAAGACGAGATAGTCCAAATTTGAGAAGTAAGAGTATATGCTCCATGATGAGAATTGCAGCGAGCCCTGGTTCGATCTTCCATTTTCCTTCTTGGTCGTATAAGCATACCAAGAGCGCAGAGTTTGTGCATATGGACATTACTACTAGAAACTGATACACACAAGATAAAAATGATTTAGTGCAGCAAGATGGAGTAAACATTATAATATGTCAAAGTTTTTTTTTCTTTTTCATGCTAGCCAAGTCACCTGCCATATGTTTAACCAAGCTCCAATTGTTGCAGCAGCACGAGGAAGAGGTCTTCGCAGTGTGACCAATAGCTTTAAGGCATTTGTTCTCATCTCCATTACATTGCTCTATGTACATCATGTTTCATGTTTTTTAAGAAACAAAAATCCAAAAGCTAAAGATGAAATTGAAAAATTGTTAAAACTCTTACCACTGCAGCAAGGGTAAAAGCAAGAGGGAAGGCACAAGCAAACATCATGATCATTCCAAATTGCAAGGCAAGCTCGAGGAAATCTGCAGAAGCAAAACGTTCACATTTCAATTTTTTTAGCGTGACATTTTGCTACATCTATATGTAATCAATCACCAAAGATCATTGGCTTTATAAGTTAAGTTACCATCAAAAAGTCCATCTTCAAGCTCTACACCAATGCTTGCTGAATATGTAGGCTTGAAATATTCCTTCTCAACTCTTGATGCTATTAGTATCTTCCCTGTTGATGGTCCACCTTCACTTTTCTTCTTCTTCCTGGAATAAGAAAGCAGTTTTAACATCGCTCAAATTTTTTGACTTGCATGAATGAATAAAGAGCTTACCTAGCTCTAAACTTTCTGTAGCTGTACTTAAGGTAAGGCAAAGAACCATCCATCAAAGTCCAGAAAACCTGCAGAAAGCTCAGACATATGTAACTGCTAAGGATAGTTTCTAACGAAAGCATCATGTTTTTTGTTTACCTGTGAGATGATCAACCGTTGGATCAACACTTGTCGAAGTGTCATGAAGTTTCGGTGTAGAAGCACATGGTAGAAGATCCCAATGTATGTCTGCATGAAATAGAGCCCAAAAACCTGCAGTGGCAAAGGTTTCCATCGCAATGGTTAGAGAGGAGGAACAAAGAACTCAGTAAAACAATGATGTCATTACTTTGTATATCAAGCTGTTAGCTCGATATTCCACACTCTCGTTGATCTCACGGTTTATCAGCTTGACAGATACTTTGCCTCCCAACCGTGTGAGGTACTGAATGATTAGAAGGTAGATAGCTGTCAATAGAAACCTGAAACAATCGCAGAAAACTCTCATGGTTCTACGAAGTTGCTAACACATGGGACTGTAAAACTTGTAAAGAAACAATGAGTAAGCTCTCACTTGATTGTATCAGATGTGATAATCTCGTAAATATGAGCATACGCCAGCTCAAATGGAAGTTGGAGGCAGATAATGCTCATGATTACGAGAACATCATTCCTAAACCTCTTGCGGTAAGCAAACCATTCATATCTTTGATATGCTTCCTTCTCTTTGAATTTCTCGTTTCCAAGATTCTTTATAAGCTCCTTTGGAAAGGGAAGGGAGCTCCATTCCATTCCGATAAATCTATATCCTTGACTGGGACCAACTAAATAATTTATCTGCCATCTAAGAAAACAAAACCAACTGGTAAATACAAATAAACATAACTTTGCATAGTTATTCATCAGTGTAGGGGAAGCCTACCTAGCTAACAAAGCTGCGTTTTTACGTTTCCAGAACTGAAGAAACAAGGCAGCCCAGAGTATTGTGCTGACAAAGAAACTTGGGAGAACAAGAAACTGCAAGGACCTAACCAAATACAAATTTCAAACAAGACATGATGTATGTGCCAACATGTCTATTAGTATTTAGTTTAAGAGCTTGTTACAGAACTGAGAACTTACCCAAAATCAATCATCTGCACTACAATCCCCATTAAGGCTGGAAATAGTAACCATTTCGTATACATTCCCAAGAAGGAAAAGTAGACTCCAATCTGTGAATATTATATTTAATGAATTTCCATACAAAAACTTTCTGCTACAATATGTATAGGAAGTGTAGATTTATCCATGTGTCTACCTTTGCGCCGAAGTAAGAGTATATCTGATCAATTGGCTGGTTTGTGAAGTTCCACCAATTTAATGCCCACGTTTGGAGAAGTTCCTTCCTCTTGAATTCATCTACAAAAAAAAATGCGTTTTTGTGTGAGAATGTCAAACCATTCTTGAGTCTAAAATAAGTAATCCAAAATGTATTAAATAGCTAACCATGAAGAGGGAACATTTGTTTGATGACGCCTTCTGATTCCAACCTTCTAACTAATGATTCTCCTGCTGCCCAAATAAACTCTCTGTCATCAAGTTGTAGAGTAACGTCGTAACCATCATTGTTAACCTGTGTTTTGAAGAGTTAATGAATCAAGAAGGCTATGAACTGAGACGTTAAAGCAATGGAAGACATGTAACAGGGGAAAACTAAGAACAGAGCCTACAATTCCGTAAAGAAGATGTTGATAGCAATGAAAACGTTCAAACCAGCTGAACAGTGACCCATCAGGTTGCCTGAAGAAGGCCTCAGACCCTTGCATCTCAAAAGGCAGATCAATTCCTGAAAATAGAACGAGTAAAGATCTATGATGCTGCTACTTAGCAGATGTTCGTTAACAATTAAAAGCTAGTAGTACAAGGAACCAGTAGTTACCAAGACGAGTAGGTTTACGTATATGAAGCTCTGCTGCTGCACTACCCAATGTCTCCGAAGGAGCAGCTACCTGAAGAACACATGAATTGTTGTAGTTATCTCTCCTCATAACAAAAGCTCATACAAAGTATTCCACAGAACTAGAGCTAAGTAAGTCATCATCAATCTGTTGAATCCTATACACCATTAGACATAATTAGAAACTTTATCACACAACTTGTTATATCTCTTCAAACATTCACTCTTCTAGGGACACACCTCAACTTCCAGACCAGTACTTTTGTCTGGAAAGAGGACGAATTGAGATAAAACTCATGAAGAATTGAAAAAAAACGGACCTTGAGAAACTCATCAGCGAGACCAACGACTCTATCAACAACCATCCCTCTCTTCTTCAGCTCACTCACCAAAACCTCAACACAGTCTCCTTCTTCTTCTTCTCTCACCCTCTTAGCAACCACAAGAGCAACCTCGTGAACGATTCGCTCCTCCCCATTGCTCCCATCCATCTCCAAACCCGAATCACACAACAAAGACGAAGACTTTCCACGAGATTCCTTTGATTCGCTTCGTGAAACGTTCGCCTAGTAGCTGAAAGTTTCCACCTTTATGCAAGATCTGACTCTCACTTGCCTTAATGAGTATCCAGCAAAGGTTCCTCCTTTTTCTCTCACTTTTAATTTAATTTTCTAATTTTTCTGGTTTTTAAAAGGGGATCAAGGGTTAAGTATAAAACTCAAGGATACAAAAATTCCACGAACAAAGTATTGAACTTTATTGCACATCTCCCTCTCGTTACCCCTTGAGATGGGTTTGGCTCTGCTTCTTGATTGTTGTTGCGTTGAAATTCAAAAAAAAAAAAACGTATCTGGAAATGGGAAAAGACAAAGCTTTGGTTTGGTCTGGAAATTTGGATTGAATTTGAAAAGAGTTACCATGCAACATTCCAAATGAAGCTGCTTATGAGTTGGCACGCTGAGGATGAGCGACACATCGGACGGTGCTGACTCATTATTGACACGTGTGCCTCCTCCTTGTTTTCTCTGTTCATGCGCGCGTGTGACTAATAGTAATTGCCGTTAAAATGTTAAACCGGGTTCTACCGACATTCACTAACCCCAGTTTAGACTAAACCGGACAAATCGGATCTGGATTACGAAAACCAAAGCTGACTTTTAACGTTATCTTTACTTTATTAGATTCCTTCTCCTTCTTCTTCCAACTCTTAACGCGTTGAGATCTTTTCTCAAATTCGAAGGAAAACCCTAATTTTCTATCGATAGATCGTAATCGGATTCGGGAGGTGTAGTGCGAATCGATCAAGATGGGTAACACGGATAAGCTGATGAATCAGATATTCGATCTGAAATTCACGTCGAAGTCTCTACAGAGGCAGTCAAGGAAGTGCGAGAAGGAGGAGAAGGCGGAGAAACTCAAGGTGAAGAAGGCCATCGAGAAGGGGAACATGGATGGTGCTCGGATCTACGCTGAGAACGCTATTCGTAAGCGTAGCGAGCAGATGAACTATCTTCGTCTCGCTTCTCGCCTTGACGCTGTTGTTGCTCGCCTAGACACTCAGGCTAAGATGACCACCATCACCAAGTCCATGACTAACATCGTCAAATCCCTTGAGTCTTCCCTTGCCACAGGTGGTGCAGAAATGATTTGTTTGATTGAAAGTTCGAGTTTTTAAGTATTGGTTAATGCCTGTTGATGTGATGGTGATCATTGGTTAGGATTTAGTTTATGTGTGTTGGTTAAGATTTAGTTATGACATGTTAGGCCTGCAAGGTTCTTACTGGGTAGGCAGAAAGGTTTGGTTTTTATGGAAACACAAGTCTGCATCCTTTAGTCTCCTTGTGTGTAAGAGGGTAGATAATAAATAGCACGAGTTAAAAGTATTGGTTCTGCATGTTGATGTGTTGCTAATCATTGATTAGGGTTTAGTTTATGCGTGATGATTAAGACTTAGTCATGCATGTTAGGCTCATGTAGACATGCAAGATTCTTACTGGGTAGGCAGAAAGGTTTTGTTTTTTATGGAAATACAACAGGTGTGCAACCTTTAGTCTCATTTACTTACTCTGGTGTAAGTTGATTCGTTGTGTTGTAAACAACTTGGGGTTCTTATCTGTTCTGTTTCTTTGAATAGGCAATCTACAGAAGATGTCAGAGACGATGGATTCATTTGAGAAGCAGTTTGTGAACATGGAGGTCCAAGCTGAGTTCATGGAGAACGCCATGGCTGGTTCAACATCATTGTCCACTCCTGAGGGCGACGTCAACAACCTGATGCAGCAGGTAGCAGATGACTATGGTCTTGAAGTCTCTGTTGGACTACCTCAGGCTGCTGGTCATACCATACCTACTGCAACAGAGGAGAAAGTTGATGAGGATGATTTGTCCAGGAGGCTTGCAGAGCTCAAGGCCAGAGGATGAATCATCGAACCAACAAAACCATGCTTGCTTGGACTATCTGCCACTTAGGATGACGTCCTTATCGAAATGTTACAACTATTATCTGCGAACACTGACGCAGTTGTGTATATTTTGCTCACTTTGAGATATGCTTTGTTTATCAACTTTATATAAAAAACCTTCGCGTGTTTCTAGTTTTTACCATTTCAATGATATGCTTCCGTTTTGAATTGTGCAACAAAAACATTCTCTAATATGTATATATTGCCATATGAACCAGTCATTTGCTTTATGACACAGTAGAGCCTGACATTTCATTATAATAGCTACTCTATGTTTGCACGAATTAACTGGAGAAGTCCAATGAAAAAAATGAACAATGAATAGACTAACTTTAGAAGCACCTAACAGAGAGTTATAGGTGAACATACAGCAAAAGAATCAGTAAACTAATCCAGAAAATGCTATCGAGCTCATCTTGTATCTCACTAGTATCTCATTCTCTCTCTCAGCATCTGCAGCCCCATGTACCTGCAATTACAGTCATATGGAAACTTGTTTTTACTCTGACCAAAAAGCATTGGTAATATATCAAAGCGTGTAATCTTTTGACATTGTTTTACCTTCCAAGCATCATCAAGGTAGCTTGTGGATTAGTCCCTGGAGAGATACTGAAGGTTGATCCATCCACGATTCTAAGAGAATCAACACCATTGACTTTAAGATCAGAGTTCACTACTTTCCCCACAACGCAGCCACCATGGTAGTGCCAGATTGTACTCACAGTACGTCTGCAGAAATCTGCCATCACCAGATCATTTGCTTGGTCCACAGGTAATGGCACCCCAACGAACCTGAACCTACGGCTCCCAAACCATTCCCTGAACATGAAGTCCTGCATAGCTCTGCTCCTGAGTATCTCACCAATCTTCCTAGTCCCATTGACACATCTCTCCACATCCTGTGGGTCACTGAAGTAGTTGAACCTAACAACTGGGTTTATCCTCACATCCGTTGAAGCCAACCTTAGTGAACCAACAGAAACTGGACCTAGGATCTTCTCCATTATAGTTGTCACAGGGACGTACAAAGGAGAAGCTGGAGCTCTGATGAAAACAGAACGTAGAGGAGACGCAAACGGGATAACAGTGGAAGCAGCCTCAAGAAAAGCACCTTCCTCAGTAATACCCACTACTTGTATCAACGAGTTCTCCATTGGAACGGGAGGAACAATGGAGATACCATTCCTCGGGTTATCATACACAAAGTCTCCCACATTAGGCAAGTCAAGAGCCACAGGGATCCCCCAAGTCGAAAGATAACTCCTAGGACCAATCCCACTAAGAAGCATCAACTGTGGAGTACCGAGTGAACCAGCAGACAGTATCACCTCTCCTCTATCCCGTATCATAGCATGATGGTAACGTCCAAGCTGATCACGGTACACAACTCCAATAGCAGAGACATTAGAACCCGAATCACTCGGAGCAGAAGCTAGTAAAACTCTCTCCACAGTAGCGTAAACCGCAACTCTAATGTTGGAGTTTCTTGCATACCTAAGAAGATCAGCAGAGCTGTGTCTCCTCCCAGCACGGTCAAAAGTCGAACCACCGATCTTAGTCCCAACTTTATGCTCCAACGTGAAGCCATTAAAAGGATGCACACCAATCTCAATCAACGCATCTCTAATAGCAGACTGCCACGTCCTAAGCTGAGGTCTAAACACAATAGCTCTCTCCACCCATTCATAAGACTGATTCACAGTCGTTAGATCCCAATCAAGACCTGAGTTCTCAAAGAACTGTTTATCAGCTCGGCTGTAGAATCCAGCGTTGATCGCGCTGCTTCCTCCAAGAACACGGCCTCTAGCGTTGGGAACACCTTCCTCTGAGATGAAGGACTGTGCCGGAGAGTCGAAGCTGTTGACGTCTGTGAGAGTCGTCAAGAAACCGTCGTGTGACATCACGTTGGGTCTGTTGTACGGAACGCCGCCGCGTTCGAGGAGGAGGACGCGGAAGGATTGGGAGAGTGTGGCGGCGAGTGGACATCCCGCCGTTCCTCCGCCGACGATTATGTAGTCGTAGTAATCCTCTGAGGCGAAGTCGGTTGCGTTTGTTACGAATCGCATGAAGTTGGGAGCTGCAAACCAAAGATTCTAAAAGTAAGAAGAGCGAAAGCATATAACTAGAGATTCTTATGAAGTTTCTTGGGAAACTTACGTCGATTAGCGCGTGGCCTTGCGTTAGAGAGAGAAGCTGCTCCAAGAAGAAGAAGAAGCATCGTGTAGAGAAGATAACGATCCATTTGCTTACTCATCGTCGCTTATACAGCAGAAAGAAAATTAGTTTTTTTTCCCGGGAAAGAGAGAGTTTTCTCAGTTTGAAGGAGAAACAGAGAAGAAGTTAGTTATTAAAGAAGACTCAAAGTTAACTGCTTTTATCAAGTGTTTCTCAGCTCTCGAACTCATCGGTGTAACTACGATATAAAGCACTAATAAGTTATAGCCATCAGTGACAGTTAGAGGAAGTTGAGATCAACGGTTATCAAGAGAAGTAACCATGAGCCCATCCGCAGCGGATAATTAACTTTACATAATTTTTTACGGCCGTTAGTAACCGTTTCAAGCGCGCACAGCGACTACAATTTGTAAAACGCCGTGCTAATGTATGCCGGTTCGACGATTGCTAATTAAAATCCGGTTCAATCCGGTTATGAAGGATAACATGTTGTACCCACGTGTCATTAGACTCATCACTGACACCTTAACAGTTAAACCACAGAGAGATAGAGAGAGAGAGAGCAAAAATGGCGATGGCGATGGCGATGTTACCGGCGCTCTTCTCTTCTCCCTCGATTCTAGCCAAAAGAATCAGATGCGGAGCCACCGCGAAAAGTGGCGGCGCACTCTCATCTACATCTCCTGACTCCGACCCTAGGAGAGGCGTCTCCGTTTATAAACCCAAGTCGTACGAGGTTCTCGTCTCTGACGCCGCAAACTCTCTCGCCTTCGCTCTCCAGGAATCCAAATCTCGATTAGAAATCGATTTCCCGTAAACGTTCTCTTCTTCTCTCATCTGAATTGTACAATTTTGTATCATTGACTCGTCGTGATCTATTCTTGTGTATAGGCCTTTGCCCAGTAGCATTTCTTCATACAAGGTCTGTTTCCATGTTATCATTGAGACTGTTTCGTGTTCTAGCTTCGTTTTAGCGTATTTGTGTGATTGTGTAGGGTTCCTCAGACGATTTCATTGATGCCAACATACAGTTGGCTTTGTCTGTTGTTCGGAAGCTTCAGGAGAAAGTAGAGACTAGAGCTTGCATTGTAATCTATCTACTTTCATCTCTTTACTTGATTAGTCGTCCTTGTTGTTTTGCTTCTTTTTGATCTATGTTACATCAATCTTGCTTCAGGTTTTTCCTGATAAGCCTGAGAAACGCAGAGCTTCTCAACTCTTCAAAGCAGCGTTTGATTCGGTATAGCAAATGAGCTTCCTTTTTGCTGAACACTTGATGATTAACAACGGCTTGATTTCTTTTTGTTTGTGTTTCTCATCAGATTGATGGCATAAGTATCCGTTCTCTAGATGATATACCTGGCACTTCTGTCAGCAATTTCTTCAGGTCTATTAGGAGTACCTTGGACTTTGATTTTGATGATGAAAACGAAGGTATAGCTACACTTCTTTTATTGAAATTTTGTATTTTTCGAAGTTTTTTTTTTGCTTATGTAATGGCTTGTTGCATTTTTTTCTCATGAGGATTATGTGTTCCTACAGGTAGTTGGGAGCCCAAGGAGCCTCCGACCCTTTATATGTTTATCAATTGCAGTACTCGAGAACTCTCTGTTATAGAGAAGTTTGTGGTATTTGAATCCTTTCTTATCTCAACTTTGAACTTCGTCTAATAGATACATTCAGTAGCTGTAGTAATTCTGTTTTTTATTTTCTTTGTGCCTTCTTATTCAATTGTAATCTGTAAGTTGTTGGGTGTATACTTGCAGGACAACTTTGCCAGCTCAACCCCAGCTCTTCTCTTTAATCTTGAGCTAGATACCTTACGGTATTTCCTACTCATTTTCATGTGTAACTCAATATTTTTCGGTTTCCCCACTTCTGGTAACAACTGAACTTTAGTGCAGTGCTGACCTAGGGCTACTTGGCTTTCCCCCTAAAGATCTGCACTACCGGTTTCTTTCTCAATTTGTTCCCGTCTTTTATATCCGAATCAGAGAGTATTCAAAGGTACTTGCCAATTAGGATGATGATTTCTCAGGATATCTTTCTTGACTGGTTGCATAAATGAAGCATCATAATAGTGTTTGTGTTTGCTTGACTAAGACAGTGGCAGTGGCACCATATGTGTTGAACTACAACGGAGCACTTTTTCGACAATATCCTGGTAAATGCTAAAACATTATTTCTCTGGACTAAAAGTATACAGTGTTACAAATGTGTTGAATCTATCTGTACTGACTTTGAGGCTTGTCTTAGTCACACTATTAGATATGCGGAACCATTATTAATACTAGTGAGGGGACTGACTCTATTCAAGTCTGATATGAAAGGATTTAATGCAGGGCCATGGCAGGTGATGCTTAAGCAATCTGATGGTTCATTTGCGTGTGTTGCAGAAAGTCCAACTCGTTTCACCCTGGGTGAAGTATGTGCATTAATCTTTTGTGTTTAGTCAGTTTAGCCCAACCTTAGGAAAAAAGTAACAAGCTCTTGTTGATGTGGATGCAAACAGACCAAGGAAGAGCTGTTGCAGTTTCTAGGACTACAGGAAGAGAAAGGAAGCTCACTTGAGTTCCTGCGCAGGGGCTACAAGGTATTTGCACATTGATCTAGATTGTGTTTCTTAAATGTGAACAGAGTATCTTAAACTTGTCTGGAACTTCGCAGGCAGCAACTTGGTGGGAAGAAGATGTGGAACTTGAGTTATCATCTAATTGGCGTAGCTAAATGGTGGCCCATGGATTCACACCTTTTGTAAGTCTCACAAAATCTCCGAAGATTGCGATGTTTACACCTGTATATCTGCAACATTGATGAGAACTATAAATGATAGTTTGAAAATGTTTTATTCAGTCTAATCCAATCGAAACCTTTGAATAATCAGAGGATATTACAAAGAAAATATAAAAGGAATATCTACAATTTAGTTAAGAATATATATAATTATAAATAGTTTGGAAATGTTTTATTCAGTCTAATCCAATCGAATCCTTTCAATGTAGTTTACCCTTCTATCCGTAATTTAATCCACGACGATGATTTCTTCTTCATTGAAAAAGTGTCCTAAATGCAGTCCAAGCGTTTTTGATTTCCTTCTAATTGTGGCATTAATCAAATCTCGTAATATTAATCAATACCCTTCCATCAGACTCTATCCTTCTAGCCCTCCATTTTGGTGAGAGCTTTATATTTCAATACTACTTGATGATACTGGGCATGTTTCTTGTTCTTAAAATCTAAGATGAAGAATCTTGTGTTTGAAACTCTTTTGCTTTTCTGTCTCGTTGTCTCGACCCGTATAGTGTCTATCTCCTGTCTAAATTCAGAGGGTTTATCACTGCTCTCTCTTCGGAAGCATTTGGACAAAGTGCCACCAGAATTAACCTCGACATGGAAGGCAAACTCATCTGAAGCCACTCCATGTAAATGGTTTGGTATCACCTGTGATGGTTCCAAGAAGGTTACCTCTCTCAACATCACCGGCTCAGGGGTTTCAGGCCAATTGGGTCCTGAGATTGGACAGCTCAAAAGCTTAGAGATTTTGGATGTGAGTTCAAACAATCTCTCGGGGATCATACCTTCCAGCTTAGGTAACTGTACATCTCTCGTCTATATTGATGTGTCTGAGAATAGGTTCTCTGGTAAGATCCCAGATACTCTAGGTAGCTTGAAGAGCTTGGCTGATTTGTATCTTTACAGCAACTCCCTCACCGGTGAATTGCCTAAATCCTTGTTTCAAATTCCGGCCTTGAATTACCTGCATGTTGAGCATAACAACCTGACCGGTACAATCCCTCAAAATGTTGGTGAGGCTAAGGAGATTCTGGAGCTGCGTTTGTTCGACAATCAGTTCTCCGGTACAATCCCTGAGTCAATTGGGAACTGCAGGAAGCTGGAAGTTCTGTATTTGCACCAGAACAAGTTGGTTGGTTCATTGCCTACAAGTCTCAATCTTCTGGAGAATCTCACTGACCTGTTTGTTGCCAACAACAGCCTCAGTGGAACAGTTCGGTTTGGTTCACCCAAATGCAGGAAGCTGGTGACTTTAGACTTCTCATACAATCAATTCGAAGGCGGTGTCCCTCCTGAATTGGGCAATTGCAGTAGCCTTGACGCCTTAGTCATTATAAAATGCAACTTGTCAGGTACAATCCCTTCATCATTGGGTATGTTGAAGAACCTTACGGTTCTCAACCTTTCCGAGAATCGTCTCTCTGGTAGTATCCCGGCGGAGATCGGAGACTGCAGCAGCTTGAGCACGTTGAAGCTCAACAATAACCAGCTCGGAGGTAAGCTACCAAGCGCATTAGGTAAGCTACAAAAGCTAGAAAGCCTGGAGCTAT
The DNA here is from genome assembly GCA_905132765.1 of Moricandia arvensis. Classification (NCBI taxonomy): domain Eukaryota; kingdom Viridiplantae; phylum Streptophyta; class Magnoliopsida; order Brassicales; family Brassicaceae; genus Moricandia; species Moricandia arvensis. The sequence goes on from CAJHQP010003552.1 coordinate 37,604, forward strand.
TCGAAAACCGGTTTTCGGGTGAGATTCCTATTGAGATATGGAAGATTCAGGGTCTTACTCAGTTGCTAGTTTATAAAAACAACCTCAGAGGAGAGCTCCCTGTGGAAATAACCAAGCTCAAGAATCTAAGAATCGTTACGATCTTCAACAACAGCTTCAGTGGAGTGATACCACCAGGTTTAGGTCTGAACAGCAACCTAGAGATTCTAGACTTCATTGGTAACAATCTCACAGGAGAGATACCTCCAAGTCTCTGCCATGGAAATAAGTTGACAGTGTTTAACTTAGGATCAAACAAGCTTCGCGGTAACATACCAGCATCTGTTGCTCAGTGCAACACTCTAAGCAGAGTCATCCTTAGAGACAACAAGCTTTCAGGTCCTCTTCCTGAGTTTTCTCAGAACCAAGATCTCTCGTTTCTCGATCTCAACACCAACAACTTCGAAGGACCAATCCCTAGTGGCCTCGGAAGGTGTAGGAAACTCACGGCCATCAATTTGTCACGAAACAAGCTCACTGGTGCTATTCCTCCAGTACTTAGGAATCTACAGAAGCTTAGATACTTGAACCTTGGGGTTAACTTATTAACCGGTTTGGTTCCTCCAAAGTTTAGTAACTGGAAAGAGTTGAAAACTTTGATTCTCTCTGGTAACCGGTTTTCAGGATTCGTTCCGCCGGACCGGGGCTCTTAGATAAAAAAACAAAACAAAACAACAATTACTTTTAACGTACGTTTTCCATTATGTCTTACTACATTATGAAAATATATATTATATAACATTATCCAATGATATAATATTGAAAAAGAATATTTTGTTAATTCATTGCATTTTTCATTTTTCTATTCTTTATTTGAAGGGGGGTTACCAATCACATGAGTTGTTCTGCTTAAACCTAACAAATCGAATCTTAAGATGCACGTAATATTTCAAATTTTAAATTTGATACTGAAACGACGATAACGTTTGCAAACAATTATTTAAAGTTTAGTATGAGTTGTAGTAGGACCAAATCACTTGTTAGTACTACAATAATTCAGGTTTCTCAAAGACAGAATCAAAGAAACAGAGAAGACTTCTTTCTACAACACATGTGTCCGAAAATGTGAAAACGGCGTTCAAACCGAAAACGCGTTGGCTGTTAGTTACGCAAAATCACTACCCTTGACTAGCTGATACAGACCAAACATCTCGTCATACACAACTGAGAGTATAAGATCAAACTATCAGTTATTATTGTTACCCATCAATCAAGTTCTCTCCTTTCTTCATTCTCCTTATCACTCTACTGAGTCCAGAGCTTCAAATTTCAATCTTGACTGAGACTGAGATATTACTTGATTCTTGATTCCAACAGATGAAGAATCTTGTATTGTTCGAAACTCTTCTGCCTTTCTGTCTCTTTGTCTCCACCTGTATAGACTCTGTTTCTTGTCTAAACTCAGATGGGTTAACTCTACTCTCACTTCTGAATCATTTGGAGAAAGTACCAAAAGAAGTAACTTCAACATGGAAGCTAAGCCAATCTGAAGCCAATCCATGTAAATGGTTCGGTATCACTTGTGACGTTTCCAATAATGTTGCGTCTCTCAACTTCACCCGTTCTAGCGTCTCTGGTCAATTGGGTCCTGAGATTGGGGAGCTCAGAAGCTTGCAGAGATTGGACCTGAGTACTAACAAGTTCTCCGGTACAATACCTTCCAGTTTAGGAAACTGTACTAAACTCGTTTATCTTGATCTGTCTGAAAACGGGTTTACAGGTAAGGTCGCAGACACTCTTGGAAACTTTAAGAGCGTGACGGAGCTCTACCTTTACTCAAACTTACTCACTGGTGAGTTACCTGAATCCTTGTTTCGAGTCCCGGGGTTACAGATTTTTCGTGTTGAGTATAACAATCTAACTGGTTCCATTCCTCAAAGTGTTGGTGAAGCTAAGGAGATGTTGAATCTGCGTATGTATGAGAATCAGTTCTCTGGTAACATTCCTGAGTCAATTGGGAACTGTAGTAAGCTAAAGGTTTTGTACTTGCACAAGAACAAGTTAACTGGTTCCTTGCCTGAAACTTTCAACATGCTGGAGAGTCTCACTGACTTGTATGTTGGTAACAACAGCCTAACCGGGAATATTCGTCTTGGTTCAGCCAATTGCAAGAACTTGCTGACTTTGGACTTGTCATATAATCAATTCCAAGGCGGTGTCCCTCCTGAGTTAGGGAGTTGCAGTAGCCTTGAAGCTCTAGTCATTGTGAAAAGCAACTTGTCAGGTACAGTCCCTTCATCGTTAGGTATGTTAAAGAAGCTTAGAGTCATTAATCTTTCAGAGAATAATCTCTCTGGGAGTATCCCTCCTGAGCTAGGGAACTGCAGTAGCTTGAAGTTGTTGAAGCTGAATAATAACCAGCTTGGAGGGGAGATACCTAGTGCATTGGGTAAGCTCAAGAAGCTAGAAAGTCTTGAGCTATTCGAAAACAAGTTCTCGGGTGAGATCCCTATTGAGATTTGGAAGATTCTGAGTCTTGCACAGTTGCTTGTTTATCAAAACAATCTCACAGGTGAACTACCTGTGGAGATGACTGAGCTGAAGCATCTAAAGATCGTTACACTCTTCAACAATAGCTTTTATGGAGAGATACCATTGGGTTTAGGTGTGAACAGCAGCTTAGAAGAGATTGACTTTATCAGTAACAAACTTACAGGAGAGATACCGCCGAATCTTTGCCATGGGGAGACGTTGACAGTGCTCAACTTGGGTTCTAATCAGCTTCACGGTAAGATACCGACATCTATTGGTCACTGTAAGAGCATCAGAAGATTCATACTTAGAGAGAACAACCTTTCAGGTCCTCTCCCTGAGCTTTCTCATGATCATAGCCTTTCCCATCTTGACTTCAACAACAACAACTTCGAAGGACCAATCCCTCAAAGCTTTGGAAGCTCTAGGAACCTCTCAAGCATTAACCTATCTCGAAACAAACTCACAGGACAGATACCTTCAGAGCTTGGGAATCTACTAAGCCTCGGATACTTGAATCTCTCACATAATCTTCTTGAAGGCTCTCTACCGTCTCAGCTGTCTAACTGTGTGAGTATGGAGCGTTTTGATGTTGGATTCAACTCGTTAAATGGTTCGATCCCTTCAAGCTTCAGTGTCTGGAAAGGGTTGCTCACTTTGGTTCTCAGCGAAAACAGGTTTTCAGGAGGGATTCCTCAGTTCTTTCCTGAGCTAGTGAAGCTCTCTGATCTGCAGATTGGTGGAAATGCGTTTGGTGGTGAGATTCCTCCTTCTCTAGGGTTGATAAAGGATCTGATATATGGTTTGGACCTAAGTGGAAACGGATTAACAGGTGAGATTCCAGACAGGTTGAGAGATCTTGACAAACTAACAAGGCTCAACATATCCAACAACAACTTGACAGGCTCTTTAACCGTTCTTGAAGATCTTACCTCATTGCTACAAGCTGATGTCTCCAACAATCACTTCACCGGTCCAATACCTGAAAAGTTGAAGGTTCAGTTTAGCTCTGACACGTCGTCGTTTTCAGGAAACCCTAACCTCTGCATCCCTCTTTCCTTCCCTATTAGCAACAACAGCGAGTTCAGCTACTGTGATGATCAATCTAGAAACGGCAAGAGTGGTCTCAGCACATGGAAGATCGTTCTTATAGCAGTCTTGTCCTCTTTATTCATCTTTGTTTTGGTTCTTACTCTTGTTTTCATTTACCTACGCCGACACAAAGAAAGACCAAGACCACAGAAAGATGCTTATGTCTTCACCGAGACAGGCCCGTCTTTGCTGCTGAACCAAGTTCTCGCAGCAACAGATAATCTGAACGAAAAGTACATCATCGGGAGAGGAGCTCACGGCGTTGTGTACAGAGCATATTTAGGCTCAGGTAAGGACTACGCCGTGAAGAGACTCATCTTCACGTCTCACATCAACGCCAACCAGAGTATGATGAGGGAGATCGAGACAATAGGGCAAGTCAGGCACAGGAATCTGATCAAGTTAGAAGGGTTTTGTCTGAGGAAAGACGATGGCTTGATGATGTATAGATACATGCCCAAAGGAAGCTTATACGACGTTCTTCACGGTGTTAGCTTTAAAGAAAACGAGCTAGAGTGGTCTGCACGGTACAACATAGCCCTAGGGGTAGCTCATGGACTGGCTTATCTACACTATGACTGTGATCCTCCGATTGTTCACCGTGACATTAAACCGGAGAACATACTCATGGACTCTGATTTGGAGCCTCACATTGGTGATTTCGGTTTGGCTCGCCTTCTTGATGGCTCAACGGTCTTTACTGCTACTGTTACAGGCACCACCGGTTACATTGCACCAGGTAAAACCATATTAGACTTGGTTTAACTAGGTTTAGAGTTTAACCGAGTTAGTTACCGGTTTAATTAATCTGTTAGGTTTTGGTTTGTTAATTATACTATTAATTTCTTGTGTCTCACGCATGAAACTGTTAGGTTTTGGTTTGTTATTATATTATTTGTTTCTTTTTCCTCACGCATGATGAAAACTGTGCAGAAAACGCTTTTAAAACGGTAAGGGGAAGAGAATCAGACGTTTACAGTTACGGAGTTGTGTTGCTGGAGCTGGTCACGAGGAAGAGAGCGGTGGACAAATCCTTCCCGGACAGTACTGATATTGTCGGATGGGTGAGATCTGTGTTGAGTAGCAGCGACAGTGTGGACGAAATGGTGACAGCAATCATGGATCCGATTCTCGTGGAGGAGTTTTTCGATTCGAATGTTGTGGAGCAAGTGATTCAGGTGACGGAGTTAGCACTGAGTTGTACGGAGAAAGAACCGGGGAAGAGACCAACGATGAGAGATGTGGTGAAAGTGTTGTGCGATGCACAAGGTCTTGTAAGATGCTTATCTGATGATTCGGTTCGGTAAATAGTATAGGAACTGTATGAATGTAATGGTTAACTAGAAGAAATGTAACTCGGCACGTAATGTAAATATGGGCCTAATTAAGGCCTAGTTATGAAGGCCCGTTACACTGTTTTCGATACTTTTAATTACCGAACGAGACAGGGTAATAAGGTTGTAAGAAAAAAAAAATAGTTTTTTTTCTCAACACCCAATATTTTTGGACGGTAAAGATGACGCAAACGCGAATCTAACGGACTAAAACTGTCAGTAACACCAACGTCTTGTTCAACTTTATTTCATCTGAGCAGATAGTACTTGTCTTTTTTTTTTCACTCTTTCGTCAAAATTCATCTTAGCTCTTTCATCATCATCTGTTCTGTCTCTCTCTATTTCTCCCTTTTTTTTTTTTTAATTCGGAGCTCTAATATTTATTTTCTCATCTTCCTTGAGGTTGGTGACAATCTGATTTTTTTGTTTGTTCTTTCCTTCTTCGTGTGCTAAGTTGAAATCTGGAATATGAATAAATGAGGATTAACTTTAGATAAAGTTTTCGTTTTTTTATTGATGAATCTGAGAATTAGTATGTTTTTGCTGGGTTGGTCTAATTGCTCCTTTAGATTTCTGTTTATTCCTTCCAGATCTTGATATACAAAAAAAGAAGACTTTTTACTTATTTGGTACGAGAGATCTAGAGGTGTTGTGGGATTTGGAGTATGAAACAAAAGGGAATAAACCGCTATGCATTTAAGTTTTTTTTTCTTATAGACCCTTTTGCATAGTTTGCATTTTTTGGGGGGGTTCATAGATTAGTAGCAAAGTTTGCATATTGAGTATTGATTGTTAAACAGCTCTATTGAAGCTAAGCTTGCTTGCTAAATGGATTCTTTTGTGTGATGCTCTCTTCAAATAGAAACTGACTGCTTTTACATATCCTTATAACTTTCTTTCTGCTTTTAACAGCACCGCATACTCAAAGGTCACGGCTAGGTTTGTCCGAACACGTTGTGATATTTATCTTACTTGACAGCTTTGTAATAGGTTGGTGGGACTTTTCATGCTAATCTAAGCTATGTTAATGCTATTAATCCAGATGTTGGACCTTTAATCCCATTTTTTTTCTACTTTAACAGGAGTTTTGCAATGGAAGGAGTTCCAGGGATGAATACTGTTCCAAATCCTAACTATTATGACAAGTCAATAGTGCTAGATGTAAAGCCACTGCGAAGTTTGAAACCTGTTTTTCCAAATGGTAATCAAGGTCCTCCATTTGTTGGTTGTCCACCTTTTGGCCCTTCTGAGCATTCACCTTTCTACCCATTTGGAGCACAACAACCTACGCAAGAGACTCCAGATCTCAACCAAACTCAGGACACACCTCCTCCATCGTTCGTTACACCTCTTCAATCATATAGAGAACCTACTGTATCAAATGGACCTAGTAGCTCAAGTGGGACTAAGAAAAGAGTTGGCCGTCCTAAGGGAACTACTGTATCAAATGATCCTAGTAGCTCAAGTTGGACTAAAAGAGGAGTTGGTCGTCCTAAGGGAACTGGTAATGCAAAGAAAAAAGAGAAGACTGTGCCCAATGAGCCTAATTTGGATGTTCAGGTAGTGAAAAGATTCATTACAGACTTTAACAGCGGGATCAGTGCAGCAGAGCGAGAAGATGGAAATGGAGACTTAGTGAGTAGCGTGTTGATGCGTTTTGATGCTGTTAGGAGGCGGCTCGGCCAAGTAGAGCATGGGAGGGCTGGGACTTCGAAAGCAGCAGGTGTTTTGATGAGCAATGGGGTGAGGACAAACATGAAGAAGAGAGTTGGGACGGTTCCTGGAATTGAGGTTGGGGATATCTTCTTCTCCCGTATAGAGATGTGTTTAGTGGGTCTTCACATGCAGACTATGGCTGGCATTGACTATATAACAAGTAAGGTCGGTACAGATGAAGAGCCTTTAGCTACTAGTATTGTTTCATCTGGACGTTATGATGGTGAAGCACAGGATCCTGAGTCTTTGATCTATAGTGGACAAGGCGGGAATGCAGACAAGAATGGACAAGCATCTGATCAGAAACTTGAAAGGGGTAATCTGGCATTAGAGAAAAGCTTGAGGAAAGGCAATGGAGTAAGAGTCATAAGAGGGGAGGAGGATCCAGCTAGTAAAACAGGAAAGATCTATATTTATGATGGACTTTATTCAATCTCAGAGTCATGGGTAGAGAAAGGAAAATCTGGTTGCAACACTTTTAAGTATAAGTTGGTGAGACTACCTGGTCAGCCACCTGCTTTTGGCGTCTGGAAATCTGTTCATAAGTGGAATGAAGGTTTGACTGCAAGAGCAGGTCTTATCCTTCCAGATCTCACTTCAGGAGTTGAAAGTAAACCTGTTTCGCTTGTGAATGATGTCGACGATGAGAAGGGGCCTTCTTATTTTACCTACATTTCCACACTCAAACACTCTGAAACCTTTAAACAAACTCAGCCCACAATTGCTTGTTCCTGTCATGGCTCATGTGCACCTGGAAATCTTGACTGCTCTTGCATCAGAAGAAATGGCGGTGATCTCCCTTACCTTAATGGTGTTATGCTTGTTTCTCGGAGGCCAATGGTATATGAATGTGGCCCAACCTGTCCATGTCATGCCAGTTGCAAAAACAAAGTGATTCAGACAGGACTTAAGTTTCGCCTGGAAGTGTTTAAGACAGCCAATCGTGGTTGGGGTTTACGTTCTTGGGATCCAATCCGTGCTGGTTCTTTCATATGTGAATATGTTGGTGAGGTGAAAGACAAAGACAAGCTTGGAATGGACCAAGAAGATGATGAGTTTGTATTCGACACATCACGTGTTTATAACTCGTTTAAGTGGAACTATGAGCCTGCATTAGTAGATGAGGACCCTTCAGATGAAATCCCGGAGGAATTTAATCTCCCGTCACCACTCCTGATCAATGCCAAGAGTTTTGGAAATGTAGCTAGGTTCATGAACCATAGTTGCTCCCCCAACGTTCTGTGGCAGCCTGTTATTTGTGAAGGAAGCGGTGAATCAGTTGTCCACATTGCTTTCTTTGCCATACGTCACATTCCACCAATGGCTGAGTTGACATATGACTACGGAGTCTCCCTTACATCTGAAGCCAGAGATGGGAGCCCTTTACATGGAAAGAGGAAATGCATCTGTGGTTCTGTGAAATGCCGTGGCTCATTCGGATAGTCTGATAAATGTAAACACTTGATTTCCACCTTCCTCTTTTCTTTGTACTTGCAGATGTAACTCTGACAATCCGTTTGAAACCATTTCCGTTGTCACAGGACAGAAGATCTCAACGAGTGTAGCAAAGTGCAAAGAGGGCCCTTTGGTAAACTCTGTATGCATTTGCATGTTCTGTGGCGATGCATACACATGTAATGTACTAAATGTATCGTATTAGCATAACACTGGCCATGCTCATGGGTTTGGTAAAAATAAACTCTATAGAGTGATTGAGTTATGTTTTAAGCTTTGTCTGACAACTTATCAGTAGACTTTAAGAATGAGAACCAAAAAAAATCATTGATGTTTTGTTTGGTATTTAATCGTCAATGTTCTTCATGTACTCCTTGGAAAGCTTTGTTTCATTGATGAGTTTTTGTTCCTTAATGAGCGAGTAACCTGATTCCAGCAACGCCTCCACTGTTTGCTGTTCACACCATTATCATCATCATTATGAAACTAACCGTTCATATGATCTCAAGTGATAGCAAAGCTTGAAATTTTTTGTCAGAGTACGCAAGTAAGGGCATTTACCTCAGGAGGAATGAACTGAGGAACCTCTTTGGTCTTTTTACGCCTGAGAAGTGTTTTCTCTAGAGTCTCTATTCCTCCAACTTCATCTACCCACTGCTTACAACAAAGAGGTTAGCCATTTTCACTGCAGAGGTGTTATCTGTCATGGCTGAAGTTAAGTTACCTTGAGGATAGATCTATCATATGTACGTGACCTCAGTGCTCCATAGAAGTCAAGTGCTGTGATAAACAATAAGTGGTAACTGGTAAGGTAAGGAAGCTTCACTCTGCAACTTCGTATTCCACATAGAGATAGTATATATTACCTTGATTTGGAAACTGATCAACAATGCTTACAACATCTTTCCGCGATATCCCATCTTTCTCGTACATTCTGCTAACAATGTTAACTATATCTTCACGAGTTGGCTGCCTGTTTTAAAAACACCAACACTTAAGCTTTGTGTCAGAATCAAGAAAGATTCTATAGTTGCAGGATCATTTACCAGTAGAACTTCTCCATTCTTCCTTCACGGATCAGTGGAGCATATAGCCTGGAGAAATCATTCCCTGTGACAATGAGAGGAACTCTGTTTACAGTGTCAGCTTCTCTCCAGTCTTGTCCCACACTTACCCTTGTAGGATTATCCGCAAGATTCATAAGTGTACCGACGACTATCTGGTTGTTCACTGTCATTTGTGTTTCCCCTAAACAAAGAGCAGGAAATCAGTTAAGATCATCTCAGAGGAACAAAAGCAGAAGAGTTACAACATAGCTTTAAGTTAGCTGGGACTGACTATTTACCAAATCTACCAAGGCCAGCATCAATATCATTGATCATGAGAACACTCATCTTCCCCTGCATTACATGTCATCATCATCAAAGTTCATGCCAATCTTGTATAGATGAATAGGTGTAACAAGACTAGGAATTGATAAGAACAGCTTCTAACTTGATTCTGAATGACTTGTGAAGCTGTTCGATAACGGTCACGTATGAGTTTTCCCGGTTCCCCTGTCAGGAATATCACAAAGATAAGCAGGTTGTTAGCTAGCGCTTTACTACATAAGACCCAACTAAACAAAAATTTATATCAAAGTTGGAGAAAATCACCAGCTCTATCAGATTCCAACTCTCCTGCAGACATTATAACAGGTTCAACTCCCATGGTTTTGAATATAAGTTCGGTCTGAAACGTTTTGCCTTGTCCTTTACCTCCCCAGATACCTAGCCACCCCCAAAAACAACCTCAATGATCAAGAGATGGTAACAAATTTGCAATCACTAGATCTAAAAGAGAACCAGGAGGGGCATTCACATTACCTAAGATCAAAGGGATTTTTATATTTAGAGAACTAGCAAGATAGTTCTTCACAATGTGGACAGCTGCATAAAACAATACATGTCAAGACAAATTGAAAGGAAGAAAGAAAGAAAGATTGTAGCAAAGATCATATCGAAAGTTGCAGACTTTTGAGGCTGTTCATATATGAACCAACACTATAATCTTCACCAAGGCTTAGCTCAGTTTTAACTTACCAACTTTATCCTGTCCAAAGAAAAAAAACAATAAAGACATAAGCAAACCCCATTGGCTCATCAGTTCAGTGGCAGATATATAGAACACAAGTTACCATGAACGTTGGAGCAATGTAATAATCTCCTTGAAGATGTTCAAAGGACCTTGTTGCCTTCTGACGGTAATCAAACACAATATCAGCTGCAAAAGTAACAGAACAACAACTCTGTTAACTCCCACAATCAGAGAGAGAGACAGAACCAACATGAAGAATAAAGTTGAGAGACTTAACAATCTTTGCCAAGAAAGTCTCCGATGAATACGTCATCGATCATTCCTGCTCTTGCTCCTACTGCTATGTTAACGTTATCTGACTCTGCGCCAAGCCTGTAGAGATAGTCCTTCCCTTCGGAGTCTTTGACTTCCCATGAAGACTGCTCTGATAACTTCCGCGGCTTCGAGGTATCGTCAAGAGCTTCTTTGCCGCCGTCATCTCCGGCCTTGGAGCAAGAGATGGAGGAAGGTTTTCTAAAGGAGATTGAAGTGTGGTTGAATGTGGAAGAGGGAAACTTGAAACGCAAAGATATGTTTGCAAGCGCCATTAAAAAGCCCTCCAGATCACAACACGAATAAAGCTTTTACCTTTGAAAAGAATCGATTTTTTCTGAATTTTTGTGATTTTTTGTAGTTTTGTTTTATCCATAGGATAGGATTTTAAAGAAGAACAGCCATTAGTTCAGAGGATATTTGATTTTGTAAAGTTTTGTCCTTTTGAAAGCAGAAAAAAAAAAGACATCTTTGTGTTCTTGTCTGATAGTAGTAGCTTATGTGGTTCTTGAAGTCACTCTTGAAGACAAAGACTAGCTTTGGTGCCACGTAACCACGTTCAATCTTCTCTTTGTTTACAACTTGCAGTTGTAATGGTGAATATTAATCTCTTTTGGATAAGGCTAAGACTCTAAACAAAGCGTTACTAGTTTGAAGGTGATCAGCAAACTAAACAACGGTTAGTGCTACATGCATTCCTACTTACATTAACCCATTTCATTTATCTACTATGCTATTATTATTTGAATCATTTGGCCCGTATATGCTAAAAGGTCTAAAAGAATAAATGTATCTATCTATATACCAATTATAGTTATTTTTCAGTCACTTGTTCAAAGAGAATTATAAAGGTAATCATGTGTAAGAAGAAGTAGAAATAATGATGTATCGGGTTATGATTTTCGATACCGTGTGATTGAAGATAAACACACAAAAAATCATATGATTATTGTAGAATCAATAAACAAGTATTTTAAAACTCTGAAAAGAAACTCTACAACAGTCGATAAAGCACCTGCACTGAATAAGCATAGACACAAGGATTGATTAACAAATGGTAGTTGGAGAGTTGCATTATTATTCGTCATCATCGGTTACGATACATATCCACTTATAATTTACACACATGATGGTATCAGACCACACGCAGAGTACAGAAAGCAAAGCTTCACACCCTTACAGCAATAATAATATAGACTTAAAGAGAACAATTTTGAGATCATGAATGAGATCGAGATGATTATAAAAGAGAGAGTGATCAAGAGAACCAGTTAACTAGCTCGTCCGCTTGGCTGCCAGCTGGAGGAGGAGGCACATCTTGCATTACCTTCTCTTGTCCCTTCGGATAGTATATTCCTGTCCCTTCATGTGGGACCCAACTATTAGCTGAAGACGACGTCTCTCCGGTGACGGAGAAACCTCTAGTCGTCTTCATCTCCTCTCCGGTGCAGCCGGCTCCATCAGTCTTCACTGTCTCCCTCACTATGTCGTGCGACGCGCTCTTCTTGTGGATAGATTTCCTAAGCATCGGCCTATATACATATGTTACTTTCATGTGTAAGATATAACACAAGACAATCATAAATTTTGTACGATCCTAGCTCAACTAGAAAACACCCCGACCATTGTATCATGGATCCTCAGTTCGAATTATCACTAAGACCAAATCAATATTATATATTGTGGTTTTGGGTCTAGGAAGATTAGATTTTGGTCAGAAAAAAAAATTGTACGATCTTATTGTATATGATTTGCATTATCAGTATATAGCATGCAAGTAGGTGTATAGACTTACTTGACGAACATGGTGTTCATCGTTTGTACACCACGAGACGAGAAGGTGGGCGTCGCCATGTCAATCTCTATATGATCTCTCTTACAATAATATGTGTAAATATACAATATAATGTGTTTATGTGTTGAAAGAGTTACATTTATATACTCTACACATCATCATCATCAAATGTGAATGGAATTTTCAAAATAAAAATAAAAGAGAGTGTGGGACGATGTAGAGTGAGATAATCCACAATCACACTTCCCGATGTAGATTATCGCGAGACCCATGCCTCTCTTTGGTCATCTACTCAACGTGGCATTATCCATGTCTTCTAGATTTGTTTTGGATCATTCCTCTAGAAACAGTATAACATGCACATAGTATAGTTTTGGTCTTTTATTGCGTGATTCATTACCAACTTTGAGTAAGTTTGATGGGCTAAAGCCTATTAGAGTCACGACTGTCAACTTTAAGATAATAAGCCCATCTATGGCTCATGCATTGACCGGAAATGGATTATTCACTTCAAACAAAAGTGAATCAGAAAAATATTAAACCCACCCTTAAGTATATAAAATAGAGGTCAGTACCTAGTAGTTCAAAAATACTATTAGAAAGGGTGCAAGTAGCTCTGGTTTCTACAGCGGTTTAGATTTTTTTTTTGTTGGCTATTCATTTCCTTTGATCAAATGTTGGTCAGACAAGTCGTTTTTTCGTAGAATACTTTTATCTGATCGTGTCTGATCTATATAGAAAAAAATAAAATATATGTTTTTATTTTCTTTCCTAATTAATCCACTCGACCATTCTCGCTCTTTGAAATATATACAACGCTTTAGATATGTATGTGAATCCAAAGTTGAGACCTCAAGGGCTTGATTTGACCACCATTGAAGCAATGCAGTGTGGTAAACCAGTCTTGACGCCAAATTACCCAAGCACTGTTGGAAAAGTGGTTGTGGATGAGTGTTTTTGTATCTGGTTTAACCAATTTAATGGTCGTTAGTGCCGGTTCTGTTTATCTTCACATTGTATTATTTTCTCAAATTTTACCAGTATACAGAAATATTTCACAATCCTTCTTATTCTTCTTTGTAGATTGGTAAGAAAAAATATGAAAATTTTGAAATAAAAGTTCTGTAGATAGCCTTTGACTTCGAAATTAAAAATGTTTAAATTCCTTAAAACCAGTTATTAACGTCAATCACTATCTTCTCACTTTGCAATATAATAATGGTGGATGTGATGAGAAAATAGTCTACTTTTCAAACAAATTTTCAATCGTATATCTACACGAGCCATTAGAGAATTAAGGATAAATTAAATTTATTTAACCTCACTTTTCATACCATTTCTTTACCTTTTCTTGTTATATATACTTTATATCCAAACGTCTACACTAGTCCCCAGATTCCACTTGACTACTATATATAAATAATGTATAGGGTACGTAAAGCATGCAAAAATTATAAAACGTGTGATATGAACAAATGCATCAATTTATTTTCTGATTACAAGGCTAACATACAAAACGGGACAATATGTTTTCTTCTAAACCGGTTCTCTCGATCGAGAAAAATAAATCCCTTGCAAATTAAAAATCTACGAGAGAGTTCGTACTCAATGATGACGAGGGTCGGGACCTCCAGGGCTAAGTCTCATGGACTCATTGAAACCTCTCTCCATTAGCTTTTCCATATTTGCTTTCAACACTTTCTCTGCTTCTCTCATCATACGCCCTCGTTTAGTTCCGTCTGCTCTCGCAAACCGCTGCTGCAGTGGCCGAGATGCTGATGACCTCGACAAGGAAACGCATATCAGGAACAAACACAGCCAAAATTTCAAGTTAGCCATGTGTTATGTAATACTGGTTATTCAATATGAAAGGTGTTTATACGTTTTATGTTAAACTTAATGGTGTGTGTGTGCATGTTTTCATCACACGCTTGAGACATTTATATAGAGAATGGCATTGTGATCATGAACCACACTGAGATGATAATTTTTTGCTATACATTATAAAATAGACAAGTCGGTCGTAAAAAGCAAAATTATAATTGGCGAGTTCTGCAAGTGCTCGTTCGAGAGCACATCACTTCCAGTACATAATTTTTGTCAACATAAATTATATAAATATATTAAAGTAAAAAAAAAAATTCACAAATACTTTATACATGTTATTGTTAATCCATTTTGTACGTCTATGTGTGATAAATATATAGTACTGTGTGAATATGTTAATAATGCGAATGATTTTATAATAAGATTGTAAATTTATTTCTAGTATATACCCAAAAGTTAACTGGTTAAGACATGTGTTAAGGAGCCTTTGAGTGATTATCCATCTAAACCCAGATCATAATATGAAAAAAAAAAATGGGAGACATATGTGAATGGCCTTTTAAAAAAATTGTCGTAGCAAAGAGTCAATGGAAGCTATGTGGCTGACTTTTGCCGCCATTTTTCTTGGGTAGGCCTTTTAATTAGTTGACCATATGAGTTAATTAACGTAAATCCGAGGTAAATGATCTGAGTCTTTGAACAAAAAAAAAGGATCTGAGTCATGTCCTTTGACTGAATTTTGATTTTATCGACTGAAAATAACAGATGATACAATAACAGGATAAAATACTGTTATTTATGCCGACAAAACAAAAAAAGGGTGTTATTAATAATAAGCAAAAGCAGCTATGAATCTAATATATAATCTGTGCATGGACTGATTAAACATTATAAAAAGAACTTAGAGAATATGCATGAGTGAGGTTCCAAATCATTAAAGCTTCTTTCGAAGTTTTTCCTTATAATAAACGAGAGAATAGGACAAAATTAATCACTCTATTTTACTTAAGTTTATAGCAAGTTGAATGATAAAAAAGATTATTAGCGGAAACGATTTTGGATTTTGTGGATGGCACTTTAGTTTATAGAGTAATTGAAGGCTGTGAAGCACCAAACATTTCCTAATTATAAATAAGCTAACATCAGATTAACTTTATTAGTTGCATCTAATTTGATTTATTATTTTAGATTCATAATAATTTTTTTTGTAACAAAAAAAGGCTGTGAAGCACCAAGTCGAAGCTGTGGAGGAAAAGTGATTTGAACACTAACTTCAGTCCAACTATTAAAGAGAGCAGTATCGACAGTAACACCTAATTTTTTAGATTACAAAGTATTGAGAAAACAAATATGTTAGATTGAATATACGAGAATCTTAGATTGTATATTTGAGATATGATTAATATAGATAGTTAAGATCATCTTTTACCCTATATGCTGTTTTGATTGGGTAACACTAAGAGCATGAACATTGGTGAATCCCCTTGGGGTTCACAAGAGTTGTTTAATAATTTTTGGTGGGTCCATGAATAGTTAAGAACCGGTATTTAACTTTTTCTGCATTAGTGAACCTGAAGAAGGAGTTCATAGGAATAAAATTAAATTTTTTTTTTATTTTTTTTTTAAAATTGAAAATATTCAGAAAAGATGAATCAAATATTAAAAATATTATTAAATTTTTGAAAACTATTTATTCAATACATTAAAAGAGTAGATTACATAAATTGAGAAATTAAAGAACATACAAAGCTTAATAATCATCTTCATCACCAAACTTTTGCCAAATATTTTACAATAAATCAGCTTTCAACCGAGCATGCTTCTCTGAATCTCGAACTTCTCTGCGCATGCCTAACATATCACCAGCAAGAATACTTTCTCTCCTTGTTACCGTTGAACTTCTGGTTGACTCTCCTGATTCGAACTCAGAAGTATTAATTTGAGCATATCCGTGTCGTTCGTTCTCTACTATCATATTGTGCAATATGACACAAGTTCTCATTATCTTTCCAATCTTTTCTTTGTCCCATTGTAGAGCTGGTTTTTTTAACAATTGCAAACCTCGACTGCAATACTCCAAAAGCCCGTTCGACATCTTTTCTGACGGATTCTTGCCTTTCTGCAAATTTTGCGGCTTTAGGACTTTGAGGTAGTGGGATGGATTGGATAAATGTTGACCAGTTTGGATAAATTCCGTCAGTGAGATAGTAGGGCATAGAATAAGTGTGGTTGTTGACCTTGAACTTAACTTTAGGTGCTCGACCATGTAAGATGTCATCAAAAACCGGTGACCGATCAAGAACATTGATATCATTGAGGGTACCTGGTAAGCCGAAAAATGCGTGCCATATCCAAAGATCTTGTGATGCCACGGCTTCTAAGACAATTGTCGGCTTTCCTGAACCCCGTGTGAACTGACCTTTCCAAGCGGTTGGGCAGTTTTTCCACTCCCAATGCATACAGTCGATGCTGCCTATCATTCCCGGAAACCCCCGTACCTCTCCAATATCGAGTAATCGTTGAAGATCCTCGGCTGTAGGTCTTCGTAGATACTCATCCCCAAACAATTGTATTATTGCATCAGTGAAATTTGCCAAACATAAACGTGATGTACTGTCACCAAGTCGGAGATATTCGTCATATGTATCTCCCGATTGACCGTATGCAAGCATACGTATAGCCGCCGTACACTTTTGCAGCGGAGATAGCCCATTCCTTCCGCAAGCACTTCGTCTTTGTTGAAAGTATGGAACTTCATTACTTATACGTTCCACAATGCGAAGGAACAATGGTTTGTTCATTCGAAAACGCCTCCTAAACATTTCCGGTGGATATGTAGGATTATCACTGAAATAATCGTTCCACAGCTGATAATGTCCTTGTTCCCGATCTCTTTCGATATAAGCCTGTCTGTTGGAGTTTTGGGGCTGAGCATGAATCACAGAGTCGATGTAATTATCAGCTACTTGGTCGACCATTTCTTCTAAAGCTTCATCAACTTCATCACTTGATGAGGAGGACATTATTTTTTGCCTTTTCTTTCCTTGAAAAGACAATATTTCTTAAGTATAGTTGTTAAAAATTAGCATAATCTCTATTTTCTTAACAATAATTCCTTTTTAGTTAATACTTAATATTTTCTTAAGTATAGTTGTTAAAAATTATCATAATCTCTATTTTCTAAACAATAATTCTTTTTTAGGTAATCCACATATTTTCTTTAGTATAGTTGTTAAAAAATTTCATAATCTTTATTTTCTTAACAATAATTCTTTTTTAGTTAATCCACATATTTTCTTTAGTATAGTTGTTTAAAAATTACATAATCTTTATTTTCTTAACAATATTTTTTTGTCAAATTGTCATAATCTCTATTTACCTTGTGACTTGAAGCGTGGTGATGGCTTGAAGCGTGAAACTTGTAACTAGTAGAGGTTGAAGTGTGGTGATTTGAACCTTGTGACTAGGAAAGCTAAACGTAAACCTTGTGATTTGAAGCTTGAAGTGTTAAGAACTGTAAATGATAATAAAGTTTGAGAGAACTAGAGATGAACCTAGTAGCTTTGCAAGGAGAGTTTGAGAGAAGAGAAGACATGATGATAATAATAAGTGAAACACATAGTTTATATAGAGCTGAAGCTAGTAGCTCGGGTACAAACACCCGTGATGAGTACAACATACAATCCGTGACTTGGAAATAAATTGAGTGTACAAAGATACAAAATAGTACACTCCCGTGAAAGTCAAAACATAGTACTACAAATATCATACATAAAAAACAAGAAGTGAAATGCACCAACCCGTGCCCTGCACTCTCTCACCTGCAAAGGAAAAGAAAAGAGATAAAGGTTTACACAACCACATAAAAAATAAACAAGATAAAGGTTTACCAAATCAAAGCATTTCACCAATTAGTTAACAAGATACTTAAGTTAAACACACTCACCAAATCAAAGCATTTCACCAATTAGTTTAGCCTTAAGTTCCTTTTCTTGATCAGAAAGAGTCTCCTCATTTTTGGCAAGGAGACGATCAAGAATCTTTTGTCTCGAATGGATAGTTTTCATAGCTAGCAAGCTCTCAACTCGATCAAAGGCAGCTTCTTTCCCGTTCTTACTGCGCTTGTTTGCTTTGCTGACCTTCACACCCGGAGGCCTTACATCTCCATCGTCATGTACGTCCTCTGGACCTGGTTCATTCCTCTTCTCCTTTGCCCCATCTTTGACGTGTGACCGCCACTTCTGATCAAACCTCAGCTCCCTCCAAAAATGTTCAAGTGTGAATTTGACGTTGTAGTCATTGAAGTAGATGTCATGTGCAGCTTTCATGACATCATTCTCGCTTTGCCCGCTCGCCTGCTCCTTCAAAGCGGCTTCATGACAACCAACGAACTTGCCCACCTCCGCATTCACCCTTCCCCACCTCTGCTTACATTGGCTCCATTCTCTAGGAACAGAGCCAATCATCTGAGGGCTTGAGTTGAAATACATCTCTATTCGTCTCCAAAAGGACACTACCTTCTGCTCATTAGCGACTATGGGATCCTTGCTTGTGTTCAACCAAGCGCTAATGAGCACAAGGTCTTCTTTCACACCCCACTTTCTCCTTTCCAAAGGCGACTTCTGTAACCCAGGCGAATTACCAGCTGCCTCAGCAGAGTCAACGTCTATAGGAAGACTGCTCTGCGAAGCTAACAGGTTGACAAACCCGGGAGAGTGTGAGGAGAAAGGTTCCATGTTTGGTTTCTCGTTTAGGTTTGGTTTGGTGATTAAATGTTTGTGTGTTTTTAGTTGTCGATTTGGTAAGTATTTATAAACAAGATTTTGCTTTCAATTAACTACAGCAGAAGATGGAGTAAAGAAAGTCTACCTAACACAAGTTGTTCTCAATTAGCAGTGAATACACATCAAATCACAGGAAAATAAGTACCATTTAACGCAGCAACCAACAATCAAAATTTATTATAGATTTTTAGAAGTTGTAGTTAGAGTTCTAGTTATTGTATTAGTTATCTTTTAAGGTTTCATTAGTTCCAAAATAGCTAAACAATCAACTTCAAGCTATAACAGTCATTATGGAACTACATCTAAAGTTTGGTTGGCATTTACCTTGTGTTTTCAGTCGAAGGAGACCTTCTCCAGCGTTGCAACCTGCACGGTGAGGTAATCTACGTGCTCAGTGAGGAGTTTAACCTGCTCCTGGACATGTAAACATCAAAATAAAATGTTAGTCAAACAAAAAATATATTAGTCAAGCAAAAAAACTAACAAAAATAAAACAAATGTTAACAAACCTCCAGTAGCTCGACCTGTCTACCGAGTTTCGATGCCCCCAACATCACTTCTTCAGCCTCCTCAACCCGCTTGGTCAACCTTTCAATCTCCTCCTGCACGCCTATCACCCAAGGCTGACGATAATGTAACCCATCAGCCTTGGTTACAACATAATCAAACATCAGACAATTTTTAAATGATCGACCAAATATAAACTATAATGAAAGGCTCTCTATAACTACTACTTACTTCGTAGTTCTTGCAGGTGAAGAACCGCTTCCCCGGAAGAGTGTCGTAGTGGTCCTTCCGGCGAACCTCATCGATGATTGTCCCACCACATGGACACCTTTTAGGTATCCCGTACTCTGAATCGCTCACATAAGCGAGCATGTTTATGTGCTCCTTATGGCTCTTTGCATTCCTTCTCTCCTCTGCCGGATCCATCTACGAAAAATAAAAGCATTACACCTTAAGAAAGGATGAATATGACTTACTCAACCATCAATCGAACTACCATAACGATTAAAAACCCTAAATCACAAAAGCCCCAAATCGATTTAGCCCTAATACGAAAGCCCCAAATCGTTTTGAACCCTATAACAAATAAGCCACAAATCTATTTAAACATTAGAACTAAAAGCCCCAAATCGATTTGAAACCGTAAAACAAAAAATCCCCAAATCGATTTATAACCGTAAAACAAAAAAAAGGGAGAAGAGGTGGAGAAGAGAACCGTCGCTCAACTCAATACTGACCTAAGAGGTAGAGAAGAGAAACCGGAGTCGATTTGATGGAGAATAACGCCGGAAAACCGAGGTCGCACAGAGAATCGCCGCGGAGAGAAAAAACCCTAGCTTTTTCTTTCAAGAGAGAAATGAATCGAGAAACACGGATACCCCTACTTTCACTCTCGCCGACGCGAAAAGGAGAAGCCACAGAGAGAGCGACGCGTGGCATGAACCCGCGTCTTAGAAGTTCATCCGTAAGGCCCGGTTTGACGAAATAAACCCATTTTTAATTACACTTTAATCATCCGGGCCTTAGAACTCGAGCCCATGATCCGCTCTAAAACCCCCACTGCGCATGGTCTAAGCTACTAGTGGATTTTGATTTCCATGACTGTTTTTATAGTTAATCTTGTATTATATATTTTTGAATAACTGTAACAATTTAGTGGTTTTATTGTAATATAGTTAAAAGATGAGTTTGTAAATTACAAAATAGTTATACGTAGTTTTTTTCTACCAATGTGTATCTTAATTGGTTGTGTAATCCTACGGAATGAGTGGAAGTGTGGAACTTAAAATCATTTTCTATATGTTCGTGAAACATTTTAACAATTTTCCCTCTTTAATAATACTATGCATTATGCGGAAGATAACACATCGAGTACACCATTATGTTACATATTCACATTTTTAATCATAAATCTATTAATAAAATCTAAAACAATTTACCACTTCGATCAATATACCACAATAAACACCATAATCCATAATATACACACATATTTGTTTTTATTTATTTTAAATCTCCTACTCACTCATTTTACCAAATTACTCAAAGTATTTTTTTTTCTTCCTACACCTATTCTATTGAGTTTACCAAAATAATTATAAACAGTTTACATATACACATACATACAACATAAATGTTTCGACTCCATGCATATGCATCAATTTCTTTATTAAACGTCAAGCTAATCAATATTTGTTAATTCTCTTTTCATTGATCAGTAAATTAAATATATATATATATATATATCTTAGTCAAAGTATATATATATATACATATATATATTTGAACTTTAGTATGTTTTAATATTTTAACAGATAATATACATATGAATATAAAAACCTACGGATAATATAGTGCCAAAAAAAACGAACTTTTAATGAGGTTTATAATAAGTAATAGTCGGTCCTGCCAGGTGATTAAGGTTATTAAGGTTTAAACTATCTACATCCCACCGTGGTCCATACTCATCTGGTCGGCGCTTTCTTACATAACGCACTCTATTCAGCTTTTTTTCTTCCATTCAACTTTAATCTATAAATAAATAATTCACTTTTATAACTTTTGCTTACTGTATATGCTTATCTATCAATTATATTTTGAGTTAAAGTAACTATTATGGGATTAAAATGGATCACGATCGCTGAACTTAAGATAAACTAAAGAAATTTGTAATGACGGTTAGATATGTATAGAGTCACTTACAAGTCACAACTTTATCACCAATTTTTTTCTTTCCGTCTGCAAAAGAATTGTTACAAAAATGCAATGATGTGTGAATTTGCAAAGTCAACTATTGTTAGGAAAACTAATATTAGTTTTTTTTGGTCAGCAATCTGCACTATAAGTCAAGTGGTAAGTCAGATTTGGAAAAGTCTAAAGATATCAGATTTAAATTTTACTAAATTCAAATTTATTTATTTGTGTGGTTAAACGTATAGATATTTAATTTTTATTGCGAATAATCGAGTGTGCTCGTAGACATGTTTCCAAAAAACTAGGTGTTTTCCTGCACCATGTGCAGAAATAAAATTTTAAATTTAAATTACATTTAAAACTAAATTTAAATACATTTAGTAATTTAGAAGATTGATTATCTTTATCTTTACATTGAATAATATTTAAATATAATTTAAATATTAATATATTTTAATTATTTCAAATATATACATCTTATTACTATTTTCTTTGTTTTGTAATTTAAAATTAATTATAAATATTTAAATAATTATCTTTAATATAAGCTAACTTTAGATTATTACTATATTTAGAAAATTTGTCAAAATATATCCATGTTATTATAATCTTTATATCATATAATAATTTTTTAACTGTAATATTTTATTTTTAAGAGAATATGATAATGAATTTTTTAAAAAATAATATATATTTTAAAATATATTTTTGTTTAGATAGATCAACTTTTAGAATTTCAAAGCACATATAATTTTCCAGAATTTTTTATTTGCAAAATTCAAAACATTAGAAATACTAAAATATAAAGAACTTGAAATATGATGAAATATTTGTTTTTTACAATTTTACCATAAATTTTTATTATAACCATTAAAAATATGTAAATACTAAAAATAATAAATACATTTAGTTGTTTTTTTAGTAAATTGTTCAAAATATAAGTTTAATATAATCTCAGATTAAATTATTTATTTATATTTTTGATGATGGTAATAATTGTATAGTTAATGTTGTATATTTGAATTTCCTTAATTAATTTTATGTAATATTGTTTAGCCATGTCATAATTATGTAGGATCCATGTCATCATTTAAGTGAGACATGTCATTATTTTTTTGCTAGATTGATTGTGGTGATGACATCTAAGCAAATCACTTGGTAAATAATGTCTAGGGGATTAGTAAGTTAAGCATAAAGCTGCCAAATATTCTGAGTAAAAGAAAACATCGTTATAAGCTCGAATCCAGAGAGTGATAATTTATTTGACTGTATGTAACATATTCCCTTCATTTTTGCAAAAGGTGTCATTTTTACACATTAAAAATAATTGAAAATATTCTTATTAATTACACATATTCAATCAATAATATTCGAGATAAATAAAACTTAATATGTTTTTAGTTAAAATTACTATATACCAAAAAAGTTAAATTCACATTCTTTAAAAACAGGGGAGTAATAGTTTAGTTTTTAGCAAAAAAAAAATGTTAGTTTAGTTATTACAGTTATCGTATCAACATCTTACGTTAAAAATTCGTACTGTTCAAAAATGAATCTGCTAATACTTCGAGATTAGTCTAGGTATCAACTCATAACATCCAGTTACCATTTTTTGTTTGAGAAAAAAGATTACATTTGCAATTTCGCATTCACGGAAGTGTATCTATAACGAAGTTACGAATAAATTCAATAGAATTTAGTCAGGCAATACAGGCAACATGTACAGAAGGGTGATGAACTATTAGACCATGCGACGCTCTCATGTTGATGGATGCTCTGAGGTTAACAACGCTCGACGGAAGAAGCCACACCCATGCAAGATATCAAGTTCATTGGACATTAATCACATTACATTACAGTTCCGAGAGTTCCATTCCATATATATGGGAATAAAGATTCTATAGATGTAGTAGAAAACGTTATGTAAACCGCTGTTTTTATGGTGTTAATCGAAGTTCGATTAATCGACTGTAAGTGAAACTACTTAACTTTTGACAGTTGGAACAAAACTAATATTAAATTATATGGTTTAGGGATTAAGGAAATTAGAGATTTAATTCAAATCTCCTGATAATTCAAAAAAAAACAACAACATAACTTTGACTGTTTTTCTTAATTCTAGAAAACTCGTACTCATTTATTATCTACTTGGCACACATGCATGCATAGGCAAAACAACACATACATAGACAACACACGCATGCAATTATAAATCTCAAACCTTTAAGGTTCGTCCAAAAACTTACCAAGAGAAGATAAGGAGGCAGACGAAAATCAATATACACGAACACAAACTCTAAAGATAAGAGGTCATGGTTAAGTAAAATGCATGCAATTTAAAAGCAACGTGTCCATCTCAAGACTCTCAAGTCTCACATCTGTCCTTCTTTTTGGCTTCTTTTAAACTCTCTCTCTCTCTCTCTCTATCTCTTCCCACCTCAAATTATCTTTCTTCACACATCCTTGTTAATTTCAAAGTGTTGTGATTATAATGGCAACATCAGCTCGTAGAGCCTACGGTTTCGGTAGAGCCGACGAGGCTACACACCCTGACTCCATCAGAGCCACGTTAGCTGAGTTCCTCTCCACTTTTGTCTTCGTCTTTGCAGCTGAAGGCTCTATCCTCTCTCTCGGTTTGTACACTCACCGCTCTGATGCTTCTTTTGTTTTAAGTCTTTGCATATGTGATATGGCTTGTGAGTTGTGTGACTGTTTTCACAGATAAGTTGTATTGGGACCATGCGGCTCGTGTTGGGACAAACACACCAGGAGGACTGGTACTAGTGGCGTTAGCTCATGCGTTTGCTCTGTTCGCTGCTGTGTCTGCAGCCATCAATGTCTCTGGTGGACACATTAACCCGGCCGTCACATTTGGTGCTCTCATTGGAGGCAGAATCTCTGCGATCCGTGCCATCTTCTACTGGATTGCTCAGCTTCTTGGAGCCATCCTCGCTTGTCTATTGTTAAGGCTCTCCACAAACGGCATGGTATCACTAAATAACATCATACTTGTTCACTTCAGTGAATAAGCATTTAAACATAGTCTATGTTGTTCATGCAGAGACCAGTTGGCTTCCGTTTAGCATCAGGTGTTGGAGCACTTAACGGACTCGTGTTAGAGATCATTTTAACATTTGGCCTAGTCTACGTTGTCTACTCAACTTTGATTGATCCCAAACGTGGAAGCCTTGGGATTATTGGACCGCTTGCCGTTGGACTCATAGTCGGTGCAAACATCTTGATAGGTGGACCGTTCTCTGGTGCTTCAATGAATCCAGCTAGAGCCTTTGGTCCAGCATTGGTTGGATGGAGATGGCATGATCATTGGATCTATTGGGTCGGACCATTCATAGGTGGTGCTTTAGCAGCTCTTATATACGAGTACATGGTCATCCCCACTGAGCCACCTACTCACCACACCCACACCCACACCCACCAGCCCTTGGCCCCTGAAGATTACTAGATGGGGCTTTCCACTTTGGTCTCTCTGCTTCTTGTCTTTGTTTGTAATGAGATCACACGCATAGAATCTCTGTTTTGATGCTACTCTTTGTTTTGTTGTAATGTAATAAGAATAAAGAGAGATTTCGCAATGAGTTCTTTTGATATTTTCACCAAAACATATACGCATACAAGTAACAACAAAATCCTAATCTAATCTATATTGACTTTCTGGTGTCTGAAACCTGAAGAAGATAAAGAAGCTTCTTCTCCATGTTCTAAACCCTTCTGAGTATCAAGGTCCTCTCATCTTTTCAACAATCTGTCTGCTTCTTTCCTCCATATGACGCTTCTTCTCTTCAAATTTCTCCCCAACTTTCTTCCTAAAATCGAACATCCTCTCCTTTGTTCCCATTTTCTTACCCTTTGAGTTTGCATCACCGTCTACACTTGACACAACCGACCTCGACGGTGGCTGGACACTAACCGGAACAATCTCCCCGTCGTTGCCTCCTCCTGCTACTGTTTCATGCTTTTCGCTGCTTTCCAGCAGTGGAGTCTTGAGTTCCTCAAAGGATTTGTCACATTCTACTATAATAGCTGTGGAATTAGTAGCTGATGGTGCAGCCACAGGTTCTTCCTCAACTCTTGGCTTCTGTGGAACGTTGGTAGTTTTCTTCGTTTGTTCAGCATTTGGCGGCTTCTCAGCTTTAGTTTTGGCTTCTGCAGCTTCGAAGCTGTCGTGATCACTAGTTGAGTCTTGATTCAGCCACATGAATGGTGCAACATGGCGTTGAACCCAATCATCCTTTTCAGCTATCATCCATGGAATGGTTAGGCTTTCGCAGTTGGGGAGCACCATGACCTCTCGTATCCCATTCTGCAGAACGAGATTTTGTCTTTTACAAATTTGTTTCATATTCCTTTAGAAACAAAGGAGGAGCAAGTGCTTTTACCTTAAACCGGTTGATCAGGAACATAGCAACATGGCTGTTTGTGATTTTGTGTTCACCAACAGATGAGATAAGGTCGAATTCAATCTCGGGCATGCTTGTGAACCCAAACCATAGTTGATCAGATGGAGGCGGCTTCATGTGTACACGCAGTGTCCCTCGAAGCGAAGAGACTCCTATTGACAAAGTAATTGGAACCTGCAGTTTACAAACAGATACTACAAGAGCTGAGAAAAAGGAGCTCCTATTTCAACTTTCAGAGTCTATTACAAACAGAGACAAAGATTAACCTGGGAGACTTGTTCAGCGATGTTCTTAAGAATAGACTTCCACTTAGATCCATTGTTCGGAGCTGCTTTTGTACCCCTTGATCCCCTTGGTTCATCTGCTAAGAAATAAATCACTTTAGTATAAATGCTTCTACGCAGCACGTAAGATCAGAATCAAACTGATTATATGAATACACAAACCCATCACTGTACTAACCAACTTTGTCGCTTCCTCCAGTTTTCACATCTTGTGCATCAACAGTTCCTCCGGGGACACTTAACTGCTTTTCAAAATCTGCAAGACCTTCAAGGAACTCCGAGGGAACATCATCCTCGGAAGAATTTGGCTGCAGTTTTCCTTCAGCTATGCCTTTCTGCAGATCTTCCTCTCGGGTATCAACTCGAGTCTCAACTTCAAGTCCCGCACCACCAGTGTATTCAACATCTAGTTCGAACGACCACACACCACTCATCTCCATTGGAAGAATCCTTATACCATGTATATAAGGTGGGAGACTCCCAATCTTTACATCACAGCAGATTAAGTCTCCTATGTAGCTGGGAATCCTCATGTTGGACAATACACGCTGTTTAAAACAAAGAAAAAGAGTTCCATAAAGAAAAAACGCTAGCAAATTCTATGTAATGAAAGCTTTTATTTTCATGAAACCAGACCTGTATTCGTTCGTGCACTACATTCTTTAGCCCTGTGTTCTGTTTGACATCAAAAAACAACCGAGAAATCAGCAAGTTCCACGCCAAAGTTCCTTCATCAGCGAAAAACTTGTCTTCCGAGTCTACATCCGAAGCATGACTTCCATGGCTCCAAGAACGTGAGAAAACTCCTTCATCGGTTTCTTCAGGGATGTTATCTCGAATCTTTCTTGCTGGATTGCCCCTTCCAGAGCTACCGTTGGACTGTGAGTCTTGGTAAGGACGGGTTGAAGTCGTCTTCTTGTCTTCACGGTTCGGCGGGGCTAAGTTCACTTTGGTTGAGCACTTTTTCGAGAAATTCTTCCAGAACAAACGAACCTTTGAGGAAGGGCCATCAATTTTAACTCCCTTGTCCAATGACTCAAAACTAAAACCAGCAAATGGTTTCATAAAAGAAGGATATGCAGCATTAAGTGAAGCCATATAGCTCCGGAACTCGTCTTTCAGTTTGGTCGACCAAATAAACCTTTCATGATCATTGCAAGCAGCAAGACGAAGAGCTTTAGACCAAGACTCCTTCTCCCAAGAAGTCTCGAGATAGATGTAAAACACACGGTTCCCCTTGTACAAGTCCAAAGCCTTGCTTTCTACTTGGATAGGGAACCTATTAGACCTAATAAACACACAAAAAAAAACGGTTATAATGTTATAGTCAGTTGCACACACTTCAACTCTTCAAGAGAAGCAATGTCAGAGGATTCAGTACCATTTTCTCGTGGGGAGTTCAGACCCTGAAACAGCCTCAACGGAGCAACCTTCCAAAGTAATAACCGTCTTGTTGCTATCAGCATCTGATAAGATGAGCTTATGGTCTTTGATACGAGCAAACTTCCTAACGGGATGCACTTCCAAAAGATCGTTCTTCTTCTTTTGCTCTTTTGGTAACTTCTCCTTTAAACTCTCATCCAACTCCAAAACCCAAATCACTCCCTGAGAAGATGCACACATCACAAATGCAATCAATACAAATGTTCATCACAGAGATCAAGAGAACTAATCAGAATCTAAGCCAAAGCAAGCACCTTTCTTCATCATCTGCGCAAGAAAGCAAGAAACTTTACCTGTTTGTTGAGATTGAAATCAATGGACTTGGGAGGAGGAGGAGGAGATTCAGAGCCCTTCAATGTTGGATCTGAACTCGATTCCTGAAGATTTTTTCTATTCCGATTCAACCGCTTCACTAGATACAAGAACGCAGCAACTTCCGCCGCGACGACGGCGATGAGACCCAGCAAGAACCCAGTGACGAAGGCGAAGCCAGCGAACGAAACCATCTCCAAAGTCTTTCGCTTTTCCACTACAGAGTAGAGAAGGGAATCAAGTAGAGAAGAAGACGCGTCACGATGTATTCCACTTTTATCTCAGTTTGAGATATTTTTTTCCCAAAAAGGTATTATTTCTTGAGAAAATAATAATAATTGGAATTTAAATCTCTA